>NDXB01008298.1:193483-207254 GCA_002631895.1 Agapornis roseicollis | reverse complement strand
TGTTTTTTTTTTTTTTTTTTTTTTTTTTTTTTTGTTTTTTTGTTTTTTTGTTTTTGTTTTTTATGAAACCCTGAATGAACACCTGGGCTTTCTTAGAATAATGAAGAGATTTGATCTGAGGAAGAACTCTGGTATTTTAAATACAGGCAATAACAAAAAAGAGAAAGCTTCACATTTCCTCACCGCACTTCATAAACACTAGCAGTATGTTTTTTAAATTAGTCAACATTTCCTTTTACAGCTCAAAATAGATTTCCTAAGCTAATTTAATGAATGCAGCACAATATTGGATGCACTATGGGCACTGATCACTGATCACGTAGTCTGCAGTGCAATTAACATGTATGTACTCTCTTCAGAAGCTTTGCTCTCATGACAGATGAAAGACTACAGGGCTTTGCTATGTACTCACCATTACTGTGATCACATCCAGAACTCTGAATCCTAAGTGATCTCCTCAAGTAGCTGTTTCAATACAACCATCACAGTTCTCAAGCCCTGCTGTAAACAGGATGGATTCCCTCCCTCCTAGAATGATTGTGCCTACAGTTACTGTGGTACTGTAGAGTGAAAACATCTCTGGTCCTCTCTATATGTAACTTAAAAGACTGCCATAAATTCTGGAAGTGGGATTTTCCATTGCTCTCTAGCACTGTTACTTCCCTAAGTGGCCTATATTAACTTGATTGTTCCTTTTTCTTCTGTTGGTCTAAGATGCAGAGAAAGTGCTATGTAAGAGTGTAATCCAAAAAGTCTTGTTCTAATGCTGCTGGACTAGAGCAGTTCTGTGAATTTTTGGGCTCATGTAAGAAACTACTTCTCATTCTAAATGGAGAAAAACAGTTGGATGGACACCCCAGGCATAGCACAGTAGCCTTGCAGGTACTCTGCTCCTTAGTGGTTCCTGTTTTCTTCGAATAACTTAGGTCTTGGGATGTTTGAAGTACTTCACGGTATTCTGGTTTATTGATAAAGTTGTGCAAGAATTACCTGAACACTCATTCAAACATCTTAACTGGCTTCTCCTTGAAGCTGAGTCCCTGTTCCTTATGGAGTCTTAGCACAGGACTATAGCAGAATTGTTCTGTACCTCCATCTATACCTCCCTCCCCTGCACTGCTGCATTTAAATCCTCTCTGTGATTTAGGCCGGTCTTGCATGTAACAAGTCCCTCATCTTCTCTCAAGTAGCATGTTCAGTGGCTTTCTGTGAGTAGTACCTATCTCTTTATGATTTTATCCCATTACTTTCATTGTCTGCTTCTTCAAGTGCATATTTACATAGAAGTCCTGTTCTGTGAAATGTGAGAAAATGAAACTCAAGCTTCAAGGGTAAATCTGACGAGCCAATTTGTGATGGTCAGGGATTTACAGTTCAGATCCTCCGAGCTCCTCTACCAAATTGTAATTCATCTATGGGGGTAAGGTTACAAAAAGTTACTTTTTGTTGTTGTTGGTATTTGTATGCACTGTGAGGAGGCCTTACTGTATGCCACAAGTACGTCAGATTGAATTGTGGTCCCTTTGAAGTGCTGAAAATGGACTGCAAAAGTTGCCATTCACTTTTAAAAGATCCTTGTTTGCCTTTAAACTTGTAAATTCTTAAGTGCTGGTTCTTTAAAACTTGTGTCTGGATATTTCAGCCTTTCAGAGTTCAAATTCTAAAGGCTTGGGAAAGAGCAATACCTTGTTAGATCAACTGGTGAGAACTTTGGCATGAAATGTCACAAGGTATCAGTATTAACCCACCCAGTTTTACTTGTGAATGGCAGGGAAGAGTTGTGCATGTGCAAGTGAAGAAATACAAAGGGAAACAAGCTTTTCTTTTCACCAATGTTTTCCTGCTTCTCTCAAAACTAATCTCTCCTCAGTTCAGGCTGTAACTAAAAGTCTACCAGAAGTGTAATAGCAATAGCTTTAGTGGAACTGCAAAATTTTTCCTCGTACAAACATTAAGCTAGTGGCCTCCTGATGAGGGAGTATTATGTTTTCTTTTGGAAAGACACATCTGTTCAGATTTTGTATAGGATTTCAAGATGAAAATTTCTATTGCTCAAGGATACTTGCTTTTCTTCTGCTATGATTTTTCCTTCTCTGAAGTATATCTGGGCAATAAAGTACAGTAGGAATATGTTTCACATGCTCTGCTTGGGCTTAGAAATTTTTCTATTCCAATGTGTTTATCTCTGGTTACCTAAATTGGGGTCCCACATTGTGGTAAACAAAGCTACTGAAACCAAACAGTTTTGTGCCCAGTCTTCACTGCCATGTTGGACTGAATGTGTCATAGCTGTGCATTCTCATCAGAGGGAGGAAGCGAAGGGCAGATGAGAGGTCTGCATCGCATCTGTGGTTTAATCTTTTTAAACCATCCATTCAGTCACATTGAAGTTGAGGACCAGTTGTCTCCATGGCAATATAAAAACCGTATTATTTCAGAGCTCCTATTGAAGTAGCCACTTCTTTAGTGGCTGAATTCCTTGTGTTTATATTGATACCACAAAGAAACTTTAGTAAGTGCATGATTAGTATTATAGTCCATCAGTAATAGTATTCTTATCTGTTTAATGGTTAACATGCATTTTAAGTAATTTTTGATGCAGCATATTCCCTGGGAGAGGACGGTGGTGTTAAAAAGTAAAAACCACATTTAAAAACAAAGGCCGGTACTTTCGAACCTTCATGCTGAATGCTGGACATGTAAGCAGTAGGCTGATTTTTGATCTGAGGGGTGGGGGAGAATACAGACATAATTCAACCACCAGACATAATTGAACCACCAAGAAAACTACACAAATTTCTTTAGCTATGTTATTGTAGATTTGGTATTTAAATTTTTAATAAAAGGAATTGATAAAAATATTTTGGAAGTTGAGTACACTAGGTTTGACAAGGGCCTTTACCAGTGTTTGAAATGCCAAAATGAACAACTGTTAACAACTACTGCAGAGTATCACCCTATAAATTTAATTTTTAAGTAGAAGAAGATAAGGAAGAGGAGGAAGCAGAACAAAAAAGGTTTTATTTTTCATTTGGATTCAGTTAATTGGGGTTCAGACTAAGAAATAGTGAGCTGTAACTTCCTAGTTGCTGGACACTTTGCATGTTGTTAGTTTCTCAAAATTCAAAGAGGTTGACATTTGCTTAACATATTTCTTTCCTGCAGAGGATGTGACATTCATGAGATGAGAACAGTTTATGACTTGATTAGCTTTAATTGCTTGCTTGGCTTTGAAAGCAGTATGTATTGCATTTTGGTTTAGCTATTTTGTTAGATCTGTTATCTATAAACGTTAAAAAATGAACAAACTCTAAATACTGTTATACCCTGCCTTTTTGATTATTTTTTTTTTTATTTGTTTGTGTGTTGTGTTAATGGTGGGGGTTTTTATGTTTGGGTTTATTTTTTTTAGTTATTTTTATCTTAACAGCCTGCAATTTTTTTTTTTTTATTTTTTTAATAACAGTCCTTCAAATGCTAGTGTAGTAAACTGAATTATGGAAGTCCTTATGAGAGGGTATGATTGTGAGTAAAAGTTAATCTTTTCAGTTAACACATTGTTTGAAATATGTTTCATAATATTTAAAAATGAAGTGTGTATTGCCTTAAGTATTTCTAAAAATGTTATTACAGTTAGATTTGTATCTTTTTAGATTTCTTAATAGTTTTTTGTTTGAATACAAAGCTAGGTGTTCATTTATAGACTCTGAGGGCATATGAAGCATCATTTAAAAAAGAAGTATAATTTAAAAAAGACAGCTCTGAACTTTATGAGACTAAAAGTAAATCAGTGCAGATAGTTTTTACTTTAGATGCTGGCTAAATTCAATTTTAAGTGTTAGACAGCAAGTATTTGTTAGGAAAAACTAGCTATTTTTGTCTTAGTAAAGTTTATTGCAGCTTGGAGAAGCTGACCATCATAATTCATCTTCATCATAATTTATTATTTAGCAATCAGTAGATAATCTTAAAATATGAAGACTCTGAGTACATCAAATGCACATGAAAAAAGGCACCTTTCAGAAGTAAATAATATGTTTGTAGAGGTGTCTCAAAGGAGTAAGTATGTATATGTTGTATGGATAGATTTGTAAGCCTTACAAGCCCTGAAAGAGGTCAGTGGAGCTCCTTCCCTTCTCTTCTGAAAGTTTTAGAATACTAAAAAGGAAACTAGACTTTATTGGTAAGTGTAGAAGAAAAGGGAGTTGAATGGAATGAATGAATGAATGAAATCAATTTGATTTATATTAAAGATATGTTTTTTATTTAAGGCAGGTCTATTTTCCTTAAAAAAAAATAAAAATCCCTGTTATATCAGCAAGTTCAAGAGACAATGTATTACACTTAAGTATAGAAGAACATTGGAGTGCCTTTTTTAGTTGAATATCCTAGGGCCTGGTCATGCAGGATGTCTTGAAGAAATCAAAGGGGACGCTTCCTGTCTCAGTGGTGAGTAAGGTCTGTCCTGTTAATGGGCATAAATCTCTGAAGAGTGGCTATATCCAAAAATCTAATCAGTTGCAGTACAGGCTGCAGTTATTTTTCCAGATTTTCATTAAGTGTGATTGTTTTGGCTGATAGCTGAACTTCTTTGCCCATTGCAGGGCTGTAAGTAGGATTTTTGAGGACTCTATTCCTCAAATGTTATATTCTCATATATTTGATAGGCTTGTGTAGAGTGTGATTAATAGGATCTTTTTTAATTATTTTAATGTAACAACCAATTTTAATATCTCCTAAGTGCTATAACAGGCAATCTCATTACTTTTCATTAAGCTTGTTTACAAAGAAATAAAGCAGCTGCAAATAAATACACTGAATAAGCCAAAAATTGAAGTATTACCTACTCTGAGTATTCTGAACCATGAGTCAGACCCTGAAAAAGTCATGAGCCTATGTTAAGAAAAAGAGGATATTTTTGTTGACATGATCATTAGCTTCTTGATTACTTTCTGGTGTGTGAGCATTGGGGGAATGTTATGTAGCTTTTGTACCGAGCTATGAAGAGTTGGTACAAAAGGTTAGGTTCTTACTTTTGCTAAAGCTGAATTTCTTAAAGCTCCAATAGTAGGGCTTTAGGAAATACCAGGAAGTTTGATAATACTGATAATATAGATGTCTTCCTTTTTCCACTTTGCCCTTTCTCTGTTATGTCCCAACAGTTCTCTACTAAATAGACTGTGATTGTGGGTTTCATAGTGTCCGAAGTCTGATGCTGCCAACTGTTGCATGCAATTGTGACTAGCCTGCTAGAATAAGCTGATGAGACATCCACATAGTTAACCTTAGTGTTTGCATAAGTTGGAGTTGTATGGGCCAACAAATGCCAGGGCCAAAAAATCTGTAGATCTGAAGGGAAAAGAAATTGTGCTTTCTCTCTCTCTGTAGAAGGCTGAGTTGAAAACAAACTCAGTGTATTTCATTTGAATTCTACATTAGTGATAGCTCAAGTTTAAACTGAGGTATCAGTTTAAAAAACACAGAAAGCCAACAACCAAAACCTGATGCTTTTAATCCTCCCCTGTATGCTGGCAAAACCCTTCATGAGAATGAGCCATGCTTAATTTTATTAGCTTAGGTTGTATTAGTAGGATGTTCTTCAGCTGGTGCAGGGAGCCTGCTGATAGATTTTTCTGATGAGGGTGATTGCTGTTACAGCTCTCTTGGCTGACTTTCAGTAACACTGAGGCATTCCGTGATCAGTGATATGATATCAGGAATATTCCTGTGTAATGAAATCTCAAGTTCCAGAAGCCTTATGAAGTGTGTAAGAAAGGTCAACACTCCCTCCTTCCACAAACCAAGAAACTCTTTCACCTCAACCTCAGTTTACCCCCTCTTTGTACTGCTGCATTATTTTGTGAGGGAATGCTGACAAGTACTTTAAGGTTGCCCAAACTATACCTCTATATGGATGGCATATGTGGACTCATTTAAAAGGCATATTATGAAAGTATATCTTTAGGTGTAGTAAACAACTTATGAAGAATGAGGATGTTAAGCATGTTTTTTTAATATTATTCTCAAGTGTGTTGCAATATAAATGCCTCTTTCTATGTTTTAAACAACCAGTTTTCATGGAGTGATGTCCTCTCATGCACAGTGTTCTTAATAAATGAATTTTAAAATCTGAGTTACATTCATAACTTGCATCAGTTTATGATACAAATATTATTTCAGTGACTAATTCAGACATCCCTCTCAGATATGGAAAGCCTATCTGAGACTGTTTTATTCCATTTGCTGATTTTTGTCATCCCAAAGTCCCTTGAAGTACCTGACTGAAATCCAGATGTGCCCCCACATGCTGAGTTTTGCATATAGATCTTTAAAATTAGTTGGAAGACATAGACAATTCCTTTGGGATTAAATAATTTGTTGAAGCTTAAATGGTTTGTTTATTGTAGGAAGTAGTTTATATTTAAAATCTATTTTGAACTGTGTGATGCAACTATGATGCATTTCTCATTGAAAAACTTAGTACATGCTGCACAGAATTCCAGGTATTCTTCTATCCTTTCTTTCTTGTTCCCTCTCCCCACCAAGTCGACAAAAGCTAGTTTTTGTTTCTGTTGTTGTTGCTTTGAAGTACACTCTGCTTTGTTGAAGAAGCAAAACCTGGAAACTCCTGGTTGGCTAAAAGCAATTTGGTACTGTTAGTGGTAATTTGTAGATGTGTACAGTGAGCATTATGCTGAAACTCAGGCAATGCTAAGATATCACAGAATGGAAGGTGAAGGTAGACAGGTGTGGGGGGGTTAATGTGGGGGTATGCAGTCACAAAGCAACTCTTAAGTAGTGGGACTCCTTGTTCTGTGGGGTGGGTTTGTGTTGCTCAGAGAAAGCATGTGAAGATTGGAAAGAATTGCATCATCATCTATCAATAAAATAAAATAAAAGAATATCAGTTCTACATATAGTTAGCATGTTGCTTTTTTCTAATTCTTTGAACAAGGGCATTTTCATGAACCTTAAGAAAACCTTTTGAATGATGCCAGAATGTTAGTGGAGATTTGGCAGAGGCTTTCCTGGAATGAAGTCCTCCTTCTTTGTTAGTGATAGAACTGACATGTTTACTCAGAGTGAAGAGACTTCCTAAAGGATATTGGTAGAAACAACCCAAACCACAGAATTTAAACCAAAAGTCGAATTTCTATCTGGAAACTTATAGTATTAATAGAGATTAATATATATGAAAAAAAAGGACTTTTTCATTTAATGTTCAAATACTGCTTTAAAAGACTCAGTTCTTGTAATTTATCATGCAATGAGCAGCATTTTGCTTATTTTCACAAAATAGTGCAATTTTGTAAAACTCATTTGAGTGGATTATTTTTGATTCTGTTTAGTGAATAAGCTCTGTGTGATTATTTAAGTAAATTTAAAAAAATCTTTGTTAAAAATTGAATGATATTATAACACAAGGTTAGTACCAGACGCAGCTTTTAAAGCAAGAGCAAGGGTTAAAATTATTTATGTATCTCATGGATGGGGAGTGTGGGATATATGGTTCTTTCATTTCTTAGGAAAGATTCTTAAATTCACTGTGTTTACCTGACAAATATATATATATATATTTTACTGATGTGACAGTAGTAAAAATATAGCATTTATTTTCCTTAACCAAGACATCCTCTACACATATTGTTTAATAGCTGTGCTAGTGAAATAATTTTCTTTTAACTGTATGTTTAAAAGGCCTTCATGTTATATCATTGTATAATCATGGAAAGAAAAAGCTGTTACATTCCCAAGCAGTATATGCTAGGTTATTTCTATTGACAAGAAGTATTATTATTTGCACTTGTTAAAATGTTTATATTGTGTGCATCAGTTGCACTGCTCCTAAGATATTTGTGTGTCACTCAGGCCAGATTTTCAGGGAAATTATGGTAAAGAAGGGAGCATTGACAATACACTGTGGCAGAGTTGAGGTGTGCAGGCAAAGGACCAAGGCTGAGCATAGGACAAACTTTGACTTGTCTCATATGAAGGTCTCTGATGCCACCTATTCTGTATCATATTAGGAGTTCTAATGCAAAAGGTGTTGACAGTAATATGACTTTATGTAATCATAAATTTCTATTTTAATATTTCTTAGCTATAAGGAAACAAAAAGGTCACTTCTTTGGAGTATTGTTCTCTTGCATGGAATTGCTGACAACAGAACAGTAGAAGACTACTTGCATTTTATTGCCTTTGAGTCACAGCTCAAATAGCATTTTGTCAGTGAAAGAACAGGGTTTTCCTCTGTTCGGTTAGTCACCATCGAGTGCTCTTATGGTTCTACAAGATCAGTTCTGAACTGCTTTTGAATTAGAGGAGGCTGGTGTGCATTTGGACCATTCCCTGTGAAAATAATGCATGTTCAAAGTAGTATTTATGGGTCTGATTTTAAAAGGTATGCAGCAGATTAAAGGTCTCATTCACAGAAGGATGTCTAAATTTAAATGGTACTTAAGTGGATGCTAATGCACCTGAACCAGAGAAGGAAACCCCTAGTTCTCTTCCTTAGTTTTTCAACCTGTAAATTCCTGTAGTGCTGCAGTTCAGTGTTAATTGCAGACACAGAACCACCTAAACTGGACCACTGGGAAATCCATCAGCTGTGTTAAGTGGTGTTTGGATCTGGAAGCTGGATTAAGTGGTGCTGACCACTAAAGGAATGGAAGATAGGTATTTGCTTACAACAGTAGTTACATATACTGATAGCATTTCATTCAAAGAAATCTGCTGAAACCTGTTGGAACTAGATGATCTTAAGATCCTTTCCAACCCTAACTATTCTGTGATTCTATGAAAAAGGACCAGTATAGGTGCTTGATGAGCCTGTATCTTTTGAGAGATCACTGTGGGATCCCACAGGCAGTTGTCTTGGCTAACTTTATCTCTTATAAAACACCCTCTACAGCCATCTTCCTTGAGAACCTTTGTACAAAACTTTCATTACAAGAATTTGTGTAAGAATGACCAAAACATAATTAATTTCTAGTACTTTCTCAAAATCTGGATCTGCATGCTTTAATATACACACCAGATGGGCTGAAAATCTGACCAAATTCCACAATCAGGTGTCACAGGTAACGTGTAGTTAAATGGACAAAGAAAAAAAAAATAAAAAAAAATTAGCAGAATTTCTTTAGGGTGATTTTTGAGGAGAAGAATATTCTATGTAACTTCATATGACAGAGATGTTATTAAAGACTAGTTTGCTATTTATTTGATTACTTAATTCCTTCTGGTAATGTGATTTGCACATTAAGAATACATGAATGGAGACCTATTCAGCTGAGCTAACCAGAGATGCAGATGCCAGTCTCTCAAATCTGTATTGGAACATTCTTTTTGAAAGGCTTTTTACCTTGAAGCTAGTGAAGTTAACTGGAATGCATGTTTATTTTTTAGCAGTGGATTTTACAGTTGTACAGACAAAATCCTTTAATGTCATGAATGTTAACAACACATTTTCTAAATCACCTAATGATTAAAAAGTAGCATGCACTGAGTCTGAGGCACCTAAATCAGGCATCTGGCTTCGGTTATCTGGAAGTTTGTTAGAAGACTTTATGTCTCTACTGTGGTTTTGTGTTCCAGCCACATGGGTGGGTCCTGTTTAATTTGCCTTCCACAAAGCTGCCTGAGCAGCTGCAGTCTTTATCTGCCCTCTGGATCTGGCATTGATAGGAATTGGATCTGGGGGAGGCGAAATGCTGCCCAGAAAAGATTTTTTTTTTTCCCTTAGGACTATTTCAGGACTTGGTGAAAGCTCGTACTCTGTTGTAAAAGAAGGGTGATAGAATAATTCAGCCACATGATTATTGAAAGATAGAGCCAAATTATTGATTGTTGAGGACAAAGGCACTAATTTCAAGTGTATTTATTTCTTTAGTAAGTCAAGGCTGGCTTGAGAAGGAAGTTACTTTAAAGTAACTAAATGGTGTGTATATTGATTTATGCTGCATTGATTTTTCTAAGACAATGCTCTTGCTTTACTGTCAAGGTAATCCTTGCTAGTTTTCCTGCCAGTTAAAGCATTACCTTGCATTTTCTTCATCAGTGTTTTCACCATTCCCTGAGGTATCAAAGACCTGTCATATCTGAAGATTGTGTCCTTGGCAGTACAGTGAGATACACTGATTAGACTTCTGGATGCCTGAAAATACTGAGCAAAGGTACCATACTCAAGGAAGTAAATCAGTCCAATGAAAATGCCCTTAAGGGAGTTTTTACATTATACACTGTGGAACAGAACTGCTATCTCAAATCCCAGAAGCAATACAGTTACATAAGGCCTGAGTGTCTTAGTAACACTGCCAGCCCCATTGCCTTTTGTTTCTAAGCAAGCTCAGTCAGGGTTGGATTGCTTTCTTTTCCAGTTGCTCTGCAGTGCAGGTTTACCTGCAATGTCCTTTAAAACTTGTAACAGTGATAGCTTAAAATTGGCTTATCTGGAAATAATAACTTGTTTGAAATTAAGAAAGCAAAATGATAAACACTGTATTCAGTGTTACCATTGTCTGAATGTTAATGAGAGAAAGGATGGAAAAATTATGTTGCAACCTATTCCAGAGATAAGGCAGCAATCTGGAAGGAATTCAACAAGAGAAGGAGGAACAACTGATTTTAAATTTGGGTAGTATCTCTAAGATATACCACTCAGCATCCTAGATATCCCGCTTTTTTCTGTACATGCTGTCATTCAGTTTATACAGTAAATGTAAAAATCACAGTAGAGGTTTCAAAACACTTTTATGAATTAATTTTCTGAAAAGTAATTAATGCACTTTGATTAAATGACACACATTATCTTTTTTGTTTGGAAAGAAAATCTTTAACAAACAAAAAATGAGCAGGGTAAAAATTACTTACCATTCAGAGATGTTATTGTATGGCTGGGTGTTAAATTGTTGGTATGTTCATTTATCCTTCATGACATGGTCTGTTTTAATCTATAAGAGCAATACCTACAGCCTAATGGGATTTTCAGTTTCTGAGATTGTCTATGTTCTGTTATTATCCAATTATATGGTGCTTTCACACATAGTGTTTGACTAAAAGAAAATAAGGAGACAAAACCAAACAAAAAAAAGTATCCCTAAAGTATTCTAATCTCTAATCTACCTGTCCTTTCTATTCCTTTCTGCCTCTGGAGACGTTTGAGCAACTTGTGCTACTGTTTTATATCACCTCTTTGCTTCCCTGCAGCAAACACATAGTCTGTAGACTGTAGCATTTCTATTGCAAGATATTTTTGCTGCATATACTGTACTTTTCCCACTGATTCTGCTCTGCTCCCCCCAAGGTCTGAATGACATTGATCTGATATTCACAGCCTAGAAATAAAGCCAGTGTGAACTGTGCAGAAATCTCATGGCTAGTGCAAGGAAATCAGTAACTCTTGCAGCTTGTTCACATAAATGAAGAAAGGTAAGGAAATCGCAACTTAGCCAAACTAAGAGAAGCATGATGATATTGCTGAGACAATGTATCTGTTGAAAAGCATCACAAATGCACATGTCATAAGAAAGTGGTTTGAAAAAGCTATGCTTGTCTAGGTGTCCAATTGGGAGAAACTAGTGCAGTGAGAGCAGTCCTATTTGAGAACCTCAGTGCTAGGTTTTTTCAGAATTATGGGAATATTTGCCATTGTCAAGGTAAATATTGTTAATTTCCATGTTGAAAACACCATTTTGGAGAAAAACTCTCCAGGAATGAAGTAACTTTCCTGAGAAGTATTGTGTGTAGTTGTGCATTGTTTTGCTTTTGGTGGGTTTTTTGTTGTTTGTTCTGTTTTGTTTGTTTTTTGTTTTTTAAGCATAATTTTTATTGATATTCCCATTGGTCAGGGGTCCTTTTTAATCTGCCTGTTGTGCTGAGATCATAATATATTGAGTTCTGAGCAATGTCATGGTAGCTATTCA
This sequence comes from Agapornis roseicollis, assembly GCA_002631895.1. Classification (NCBI taxonomy): domain Eukaryota; kingdom Metazoa; phylum Chordata; class Aves; order Psittaciformes; family Psittacidae; genus Agapornis; species Agapornis roseicollis. The sequence continues at coordinate 195,333 of NDXB01008298.1, read as the reverse complement.
GATAGATGCTTTTTCATTTCTGTTCCTCCATTACCTTCCACATAGGAAGCAACACAGCATTACTTCCTGTGTGGTTGTATTAGTGACTTTCTCACTGATCATCCCTTTGTACGTGTGTGATACCTCACTTACTTGTCAGAGCTCTATCATATGGTCATGGTAACATGAGGATTGGCAGAGCTTTTTATCTATCTTTCATTTTATTTTGTAATCAGGAATATGCCTGTTCTTTAGATTGTTCTAGCATCTAAAATATATACAACAATCATGTGTTTTACTGATTTTCATGGAGCATTCTGCTTTAGGTAGAAATGTATATCCCTTTTTTCCTTTAAGTTTTTTTTTTTTTTTAAGTGTTGTAGAATTATTAATATTTCTCAGCAGCCTCTCTAAATGCTTTTCTTCAGTCAGGGCCAATTCTAACTTGATGGAACAGGTGGTTGCTTAACCAGCAAATTGTTTAACATAAAGCCCCAGCCAGGATGTAGCTTCTTGTAATTAAAAGACTCATAGTGCTCCTGCCAGCCGTATTTTTCCTTGTTCAGCATTGCACCACCACTTCACACAGAATGTGCAACAATAAAATAATGTCTTCAATGTTAACCCTATCTCATCCAAAACACCCAAAAGTTTCTTGTATGTAATGTGATATTAAGGTGAAATAAGACTGGATGGGACCTGCTTTTCATGCATTCATAAGAAAGTATTTTTTTTTTCTTTCTACATTGCTTTTGAAGATAGCAATCTCTTCTTGTTGCTTTAGGGGGGAAAACCCCAACCCAAATATATGGTTCCACCTTCACATTATGAAAGGCTGTCACCCAGGGTTCTTAAAGCCAGGGCATGAGATGAATATTTGGATTGTGTGTTACCAAAGTGGCAAGTGAGTAGCCATTGACATTGGGGCAGCAAGAGAGAGGCTTTTCTCCTTACCTAATGTTCTAACTGTCTGGAAGGCTAGACCTCATTCTTATTTGGAGACTGAGTCTGACAGGGAAGGGAAATGGTTATCTGTGTAGGCAAGAGGACAAATGTGCATTAATACTTTTTTTTTCTTCAGAAATTTGGGGACATATTAAAATCCTGTAGGATACTTTTGGTGAGTAGTTGTCAAAACAAGCCAGCACACCCAGTAGCTAATTTTTAGTAGGTTTTTAACATGCGGGCCGTTGTTAACTTCCTGGATGGTAAAGTCAGTATTACTTTCCAGTGAAACAAATGGACTACTCCATCACCTAAGCAGGCTGGTTTTGGCTGGGGTAGAGTTAATTTTCTTTTACTAAGGCTGCTCCATTGTCAATATTAGAATACTATTGTATACTAGCGTGATTCTTAACCATACACAAATCATAAATACAGGGCATCACAGGGTCTTTAAGTCAACTGGCCTGTATTAAATGTTGAAATCTGAAGTTTTGTCTTTTTTATGTATTTGTGGAAGTATTTACTAGAAATATAAGGTGGATGGTTGCACCAAGATGCATAAATTGGCAGAGGTTGTTACCAGCTGCAATCCTAATTTTCAGATTTGAGAAATGTAATGTAGTTCCAAGTATTTATGGTGACCTACTTAGGAAAGATGCAGTATTACTATTACCATACTATTACCATAGTATTTATGTAGACATGCCAAATGTAAAAGTTGTCTGATATTGCTACATTAGAATATTATCCCTCTGTTTTTTGGGTAAGGTGCTTTTCTAATTTACCAGTTAAGAGTGTATGCAAAGAGGTTTTTTACTAGATGCTTTTGTAGGCTGAACTATATGGAAACCTTGTTTACGTATAAATCTGAACTGAAATAACATTTCATTTACATCCCTTTTTTTTTTTTTTTTTTTTTTTTTTTT
>NDXB01008298.1:140740-193109 GCA_002631895.1 Agapornis roseicollis | reverse complement strand
AAGTAGATATATAAATTATTTTTTTTTTTTTTTTTTTTTTTTTTTTTTTTTTTTTTTTGAGTGATAGTTTGTGCAGAGAGAATTTAGCATAAAACTTTTCTACTCCATTTTTTGCCCATCCTTCTCCCCTTGTTTTGGCTGAAGGGTATTTTTTAAGTTTAAACAAGTGTTTGTGGTGTTTGTAGAATATGCAATAAGTTAAAGCTCTCTACTTCAGATTGAAATGGCTGTTTAGGCTTGTTTTGTTTAAGCAGCAAGAGAACTATATACATTCTTAATATATATTAATATTTTTTCTTTATATTTAAATATTTATATTAAATAAATTAATATGTATTCTTAATGTTACTGGGTGCTTATTGCTGAGTATCTTGCTTGAAATATACAATGGGAAACTTTACTCACCATTAAATATTCCTTTTTTCTTACTAATTTCATAGATATTTCACGTTTTTTTTGCATCTGCTAGCATCTGATATAGTATATCTTTGTGTTCAAATAAATGGTAGAAATCAAAGATTGATGTATCATCTTGGTACTGTATATAATCTGTTACTATCCTTTCAGTCATTATGGTTGATAGATCAAATAATATGTTCAGCTGAGTACTGAATTAACAGTGAGGGGCAGACAGATATATTCAGTCTCACTGACAGATTATTAATCCTTGAATAAACTCAGAAATTCAGGCTATGTATTACAGTCTGTCCTTTTGTATATACATTTATTAGAAATCAGGATGAGAGAATTTACTAAATCAGGATTTCAAAGTATTGAAAGAGTATTCAGTATCACTTGGTGTCCTTTCAGAAATCTCATTTATTGTGACATCAGGGCTTGTAAATGATCATGTGTTATCATATATTAAAATCTCAATTCTATACATGGCACCTAGCATCTATTTACTGTAAGTGAATTTTAAAAAGCTGTATGCAGATTTTGAACTGTCTTTATTTATAACATCCCATGTTAAACTCTCCTATGCGTGCACCTTGCATAGTTGCTTTTGTCTGCTTGTTGCAAGTTACGCTTTTTCAACATGAGTATGTTGAGTAACACTGTAATTTGATGTGTATAATACCCTAGCTTTGAAGCGTTTGTTAACTGGTTACGATAGTGTCTATTAGATATTAGAAGTGTTATGAATAACATCTGCTCCTGTCATAACTGAAGCTACTTTTCATCAAGATCAGCACTTTAAGCTGAGTAGTTCGTTAATTAATATCAGACCAGGTCCAATTATGAAGAATTTTTTATCTGTGTACAACCGTGGTCCATTTGGCTAGTATAACAGTACTAATCCTGATTTCAAACCTGTCTAGATGAAAGGTCCTTTTAATTTTTTGATTTTTCAAGGAAATTCTTTGTGTTCCTGGATCTAGCCCTCGGTTCTCTTGGGATGTGCTGCATTTCCAGAAGGGGAGTGAAACAGAAATCTGATGAAATTTGCACTTGAAGATATCCTGTGCTGTTATATTATTTCATAGCAATTCTTATAATTCTCTCCATTTGTGCATACATGCATTTTCATTTTTCACTTCAATACACATATAAAATATGATAGAGTTTCAGTTGCTTTGGGAACATTAATTTCCAATTTTCTTATCTTTATTTTTAAAATCCAAGTGTTTCATTAATGCCTATATCTTCCCTTAAGCTTTAAAAAGAATGTATTTTATTCTCAGCCTACAGATACGACTGGTTAAAGCAATTTTCACAGTAGCTATAGATAAATGCATGGTAAGTAAATTATCTTTCATTATATTCAGAGTTACTTCTCTTTTCTATTTGATTTCTGTATGTTCTTGTTTAACATCTTTGTTGCTGACATGGACAGTGGGATTGAGTGTGCCCTCAGCAAGTTTGCTGATGACACCAAGCTGTGTGGTTGATATGCTGANCAGTGGGATTGAGTGTGCCCTCAGCAAGTTTGCTGATGACACCAAGCTGTGTGGTTCGGTAGATATGCTGAAGGGAAGGAATGCCATCCAGAGGGACCTTGACACGCTTGTGAGGTGGGCTGATGCCAACCTCATGAAGTTTAACCATGCCAAGTGCAAGGTCCTACACATGGGTCAGAGCAATCCCAGTCACATCTACAGGTTGGGCAAAGAGGAGATTCAGAGCATCCCTGCGGAGAAGGACTTGGGGGTGGAGGTCAATGAGAAAATAAACATGAGCCAACTGCAGTGTGCGCTCGCAGCCCAGAAAGCCAACCGTATCCTGGGCTGCATCAAAAGGAGTGTGACCAGCAGGTGGAAGGAGGTGATCCTGCCCCGCTACTCTGCTCTCGTGACACCTCACTTGGAGAGTATTGTGTGCAGTTCTGGTGTCCTCAACATAAAAAGGACATGGAGCTGTTGGAACAAGTCCAGAGGAGGGCCACGAGGATGATGAAGGCACTGGAGCATCTGTCATATGAAGACAGGCTGAGAAAGTTGGGGCTGTTTAGCCTGGAGAAGAGAAGGCTGCATGGAGACCTCATAGCAGGCCTTCCTGTACCTGAAGGGGGCCTATAGGGCTGCTGGGGCGGGACTCTTCATTAGGGACTGTAGTGACAGGACAAGGGGTAATGGGTTCAAACTTAAACAGGGGAGGTTTAGATTGGATATAAGGAAGACATTCTTTCCTGTGAGGGTGGTGAGGCCCTGGAATGGGTTGCCCATGGAGGTTCATCCCTGGGCAGTTTGAACAAAGCCTTGGGTGGCATAGTTTAGTGTGAGGTGTCCCTGCTTCTGGCAGGGGGGTTTGACCTAGATGATCTTAAGGTCCTTACAACCCTAACTATTCTATGATTCTATGTTCTTGGAGGAACTCTCAAGCTTACATATATTAAAATTGGAGAGAGATGATTTCAAAGCTGTATGCATGAGTATTTCCAAAGAGATCACTCTCTGCTCCTGAGCTGCACACATGAACAGTAGAGCTTGCATTTATTGAATGTGTGCAGTTGATCTGCTTAGTGCATTTGGCTCAGTGGATCCAGGGGATATTGAACAGAGGTAGTAGATTTGCCTGGCATGCCTTCCCCTGCTTAGGACATGTGCCATAACACCAAAATGTGTTTCAGACTGCTCGTGGTGCTTGTGGTACATGGTATTATTATCAGTTTTCTACTTGGTAGCCATACAAACTACAAACACTAGACAAGAAATCTGAATGTCTATTTTGCATATTATATATCTTTTAATTTTATGTTTAGAAAGTATGGTTTTAATGTATCCATAGCAGTTGGAACTAGAAGATCATAAGGTCCTTTCCAACCCTAACTATTCTATGATTCTATAATTCTACAGGCTATCTCTCTAATATTCGCATATTGCAGAAATGTTACTAAATTGAAAAACAGTGACAAAATGGGTATTTCACATAGATAGTTTAGTGTATGTTAATTTGACTATAGTGCTGTGCATCATATTATACAGTACTGCTGAGGCAGTGGCTGGAGAGAAATATTGACCAATATTGAGCAGTGTGGTTAAGGAAAAGTGCAAAATAATCTGAGACAGTCTGAAGGACAACATCAGGAAAAATCAGAATCTAGAAATGATGATTTAGGGGAATGTTTTGGAGTCTTAGGAGAAGTTGAAGCAAGATGTGATAAAACCCTTCAGATGCATGAAATGATGCTGCAAAGAAGCGAGGATCTTTTCCATCATAATGGTGTGTAAAACAAGAAGTAGGTCTTAAATTGGATTAAATTGAATTAAGCTTTTCATATTAGGAATAATTAAGTAACATAATAGATTGCCAGAGGAAATAGTGAAGTGTACTTCATAGGATGCAAGTTAGGAATTGATTAGCCAGATTACTGTCAAGGATAACAGACAGATCATGGCCATTCCTGCTGGGGCAAGTGATGAGCAAGGTGATTGCCGTTCCAGCCTTTTTCTAAAATGTAAGTTTTTAAAGAAAAAAAAAGAAAATCCCCCTATTGTGTTTCCAAAGACTGGTTTGAGTAAACATTTTCTCAGTAAGCTTCTAGATAGAAGACTTCCTGTTGTAGTTGGAATTGGTATTCCTCCCCAACCCTTGAAATAATAAAGAAAACAATCCTGTTTAGCCTAGTTAGTTCCAAGATAAGTAAAAGCTGTTGATCATTTCCAGAATTAAAAGGTATACATCGAAGACATATTCTTTAAGTGAGGATAGTCCTTGTAAGGTAGAGAAATAGATCCAGCTAGTAGGTTAAAAGAGAATTTGAAGAGATGCCTGTTTTGTGTGGGATCAGAGATCTTCTTGCCAAAGTCCCATCTGTTCAGCTCTTCAGCAATGTTTTCTTTTCACCTCTCTGTTGTGCTAGCAGTCCAAATGTAGACATAATGGACTGACTGAAGTCCTTATGTCATTTTGGTTGTCTCTGCAAATGCAGATGTCACAAATAATGACAGAATTTTCATGGAGAGATTTCTTTGGCAGTAAAGTCATCTGATCAAGGAATGGTCTGATCCAGCAAAGCTTAAGAAGCCCTCTTTAATCAATGGAAGCAAGTAAAGGAATGATTATGCTGTTCTAGACATAAATCACAACCCCAGTCAAGATGTGTGCAACTGACTGAGAAACCCTGTATTCAGGACTCTTTGCAAAGTTTGTGTTAGTATATATGTGAATCACACCTATCATTAGCTATGAAACAGGAAAATTGCACTTTAATTGAAATTATAGGAAAACTGAGGACTGAATCCTCTGTCATAAACATGTAGCTTATAGCATATGGCATAGCTTTGTGGTAAGGAAATCATGGGTAGCCTATGGCCTGGAAATGTATCTAGAGGTTGAGTGATTGAAGGGTAGCACCTACAGCAGGCTTAAAACACTGGAAATCCTGAATTTGCCTTTTATTGCAGCGCCTGTGTGGGTAGCCTGTAGGTCTGAGGAATATTTATTTGTGTTGCTTGCTGGTGGCTCATTGGAGAGACAAGAGGATATTTCCTCTTGAGAGAAGCATTCCTTGAAGAGAGTTTTGTTGAGGTAATATTTTGCTCAGAATACATGGCTGCCATTTCTGTCTGTTCTCTATAGAAGTTCTAATGGAGTTTCTCTCTCCATCTATCCTGGAGAATGAGACCTTGCTGAAGGTGGTAGCGGCCTGGGACAGGATGTAGGATGCTGTAGGATGGACAGCACAAAGGCTTTCATGTTTGAAATGCTGAAGAGGGTAGATAGACTACCTTTCTTCCCATTAAGCCAGTTAGAATGATATATGTCAGATTTTATTTCTGGGAGAGTGGGATAATGGATTTAATTATACTCCCACTTAAAGCATCATAAATCAGGGCTGATTCAACTGGGTTTTTGTAACACAGTGGAGGTAAAAAGAAAACAGGGGGTTAATCTGATATATTTCATTAGGACTTAATTAAATTCACCACACTTGTCAAAATAACTCTTGGGTAATTTGAGAAATTAAATGCATATATTATAAGCTACTGAGTGTTTCCTTGGAAGCTAGGCATCTTTTTTTCTAACTCTTCTTTCTTGGCTTTCATACCACACATGGCAATGAACAGAATATGCTGCAGCATTGTAGCAAAATGAGTGCTAAAGCACTGTAGAGTCAGCACAGGCTACTTCTGTGAGGGCAAATTCAGAATGGATTAAAAAGTTCTTGCTGTCAGATATATTTGTAAATAAGATAAATTCAATTGCTAGAAGGGTATCTGTAACAGTGCTGTTTATTCTATATACTGTCTCCTGAGAACACAGGACCATACAATTGCAAAAATTCAGCTTCGAAGTTCAGGAATTGTTAACTGGCCGGAAGATATGTCTTCATCTTTCTACTACAGTTTTGCCCAGGATTTTAGAGTGCTAAGTTACTGGCAAAGGTAGTGAAGTTTTTAATAAAAGATTTATTGGTAATTTGTAATTGAGATAATTAAATAAAGGGGATTACCCAGGTTAAGCCTCACCATTCTGACTAAATAGCATAATATGGTGTGCAAGAGAATCAGTGTGTAGGCAGAGCCGGTGGGCAGTACAGTTAGCTTGAGTTGCCTGTCCAACTATTCAGATGTGTGAAGTTTCCTTCTCTATTTCTATATCAGCAGCGTTATGAACTGAGCTGAAAGAAATCTAATAACAATCCTCATAGATACTGCATGAGAGGGCTTTAAAAACTGCTTTTGGAGAAGGGGCTTGCTCTCCTGGACTGAGTGATAGGACAAGAAGCAACAGGCTTCATTTGTTTTAGTACCAAATAGCAAAACATTGAATCAGTTTGTGTAGGGAAGGTGTGGATTCTCTGTCATGGGGACAGCTTCTAGATATCTGTCAGACTGATCTGGTAATAGCTGAATGTGTCCTGAGGCTGAAGGTGAAGTAGGTGACTTCTTGACAATATACCAGTCTTATTGAGCAAAAAGAGATCTTTGCCATTTTGGCCTACAGTAGAAACAGATTTTTGTCTTAGAGTTAGAAATATGTCAGAAGACAACTCCGTATTTTGTTTGACATTGTATCACATTGGAATTGCAGTTTCCCACTGTGCTAAAGTTCTTTGTGCTATGATATCCATGTAGCATCTGTATGTACAGAGTCTGCTTTGCATTTCTTTCCCGTGTTGTACTCATGTATTCACTGCAGGTACTATATCTGCTTTTAGACATAGCTAAGTGATAGCAGTCTGGGTTTTATTGCGATTAGTTTCCTCTCAAGATTGACTGCCCATACATCTCCGGCATCTAACAGGTTATAATAAGTGATTTTATTTCCAAACCAGGTGATTTTCCTACAAGATGTCAGCATATAGAGAACTAAACTGATTGTAGTACACAACTTATGAGGTATGTTTCTAGTTTTTCATATATGACAATAATGGAATTATTTTAAATGTTGAAATCATACTCTCTTGGCCATAAACTACAGAAAGCTTTGTGAATAAATACTTTGCTAACTCCAGTCTGTAACTTTCCTAGGGAAGCTGATCACATTTGAAAAGGGAAGTAGGATTCCACTAGAGGTTATATGAAATTATGGGATGATGCAAATGGAAATATATTTTCTTGCAGGGAGGAGAGAGAACAGCTTCTCTGTAATTGAGTTGCAGATAAAATGGAATTTAAAGAGCCCAACGAGCTTGTTTGAAGTTCAAAGAAGCTTGTGCATAAATTTGGCCTGCCTGGAGTTATTGCATGTTAACACATATAGCTTGATCAAAAGAAAAGTAGAAATGGAGTATTTCCAGAAATCCAGACTGATTAAGTCAATCTTTCTTGTCCAGTGATGGAATTTAGAGAAGTATCATTTGGTCTTCTCTAAAGTAGTATTCTCCTGGATCAAATAATTTCTCTTCCAGCCTTTCTATACTAATCATACACTGAAAAAAATGAGCTTCTATAGCAATCTATTCAGCGGTTCATGGGAGCTGCCATCTTGCAATATAAGCTGGAGAACTGCTAAGTCAGTAAAAATACTGCTCACTGCTTTATAGATTGTGTTTACCTTTATAACAAACACAGAGTGAAGTAATAAAATGCAGTGTGATCTGTAAAAGTGTATATATGTTGTGTTGTGATTTATTATGTTGTTTCTCTGAAATGGAGGTAGGGAGCCATTACTTGAAGAACCTCTGGATGATCCTGCTGGCAGTGCTCTACAGCAGGAATTGGTCAGTAGCAACACAGAGTGTGGGTTAAGACCTAAGTATCTAAAAATGCATAGAATATGGGTACTTCAGGAGGTGTGCATTTGAATTGCAGCAATAGATGCTTTTTAATTAGCTAGACTGGAAAATCTGGGTAGAGAAAAATGCCCTGGTGCCATTCTTAGCATCTCTAGTTTCTGGAAGCCTTATTTTAAGGAAGCAGGAGTTGAAAATATAATTTAGGCTTCAAGGTGGAACAGGGTTGGACTAAGATCTATGAAGAAAATCTATGGGACTGTGACCTTTCACACAGCAAATACTGTTCTGTAATACTTAGAGTTTTCCAGTCTGTAATGAAAGTCTAATAAAAGACCGTAATAAAGTCTGATAAATGACAATTTAAGGGAAATAAGCACAAAATCTTCCTATGCATATAATTCCATACATTCCTTACATATTGGAAATACAAAGAAATTATGAAATGTTCTACTTAGTGAATTTTGATCTGCTAGACACATGGCCAGTTTGAAGCTTAGCTAACTGAAGGAGGTCTCTTTGCAGGTCTGCTAATTTGTGTGTGTGTGTATATATATATATTTCAGTATACTTGTATATATATGTCTTAGTTTTACTTTCTCCTGTGATGGTATTCATATAATTTTCATGCCTTGTAAATACCACTTGACAGTATTTAAAATAGGCCAAACAAAATATATTTGAGGTAATTTTAGTATGATAAGCTATTTCTTCTCCTTTCCCAGAAAGTTTTAGTGCAATTCTATAGGTCTGTAGGAGCCATCAAGGAAGCTGACTTTTATGGAATATGGGAAGCATCATAGCTTATTTTAAGTATGTGTCTAATATTCCTACGTGCCTAGTAACCTAAAATCTGGCCCCTATTTGAGTTAGCACAACTTTTTAATTCCACCAGGCTATCAAAAATCAAATCTGTTCAGTCACTGACAGCAGGTGTTATTTATTGTGTGATGAATTGGTATTACGAGAGTTACGGGGAAAGGTGACCTTGATGCAGGTTTAAGTGTGGCACTTCCTGACCCAATGCAGTAGAGGACAGCACTGGTGTTAACTCAATTATGTTGTTAAATGCACTAGGGTTGAATGACTTGAAACAAATTAAGCAAATGGTGTTCTTATTTTATAAAATGCATTTTAATCTCATGCATGGTTGTTTATGATAGAGTTACAGCAATACAGAAAATTAAATGTGAATAGAAGGATCACCAATATCTTCATAAGCAGCTATTTTATATTTGGACTAAACCAGAAATAGGATATACTCTAAGTCTTTCAGAACAAGAAGGTTGAAGTCTCATGTATTTACTAGAAAAGGTATATTTGCAATTTTGAATAGTTAATATTTTCTGTTGTATTTTGTCTGAAGCATCCAGAAAGAAATAAGGCTGGTTATTATGTCATGGAGTAAAAATGCACTAAACAGAATTTTGCAATGGGATTTTGCAAAATAAAAACCACAGGTGATACTATAATCAACTTCCAGACTGCTGATACTTATTTAATATGTTTCTTGACATTTTTTGCCTCTTGTAGAGCTCAGATTTTATTGTTATTAATTAAAAATCCTGTGCGACATACGAAAAAGTTGTACCAAAAAAAACCAAAAAAACAACTTGCTACCTTTATCGCAGCCTTTTCTCAACAAAACTAGCTATGGGAAGGGCTGGAAGACCTCAATAAAGTAAAAAAGTTTTGAGTTAAGTTAGTATCCTTCGTGTTCCCCTATATTTTTAGTGGTTTGGCAAAAAACAATTTTGTAAATTTAACCCACAGTTTTATGAAATCAGTGCTGCCTTTTGTGGTGAGTAAACTGGAAGGAAAAATGAGGGAATGCTTCTTAGTAATCCTGGTGCAGAAATGTGCACTTAAAATATTGTGAAAACCCTATGTATCTGTTCATGTGTGGGTGGAATTTGTAATTCGGTAGTTTATCTAATGATTGCATTCCATTTTGCAGTGACAGTGAAAAGATAACCTAATGAAAGTAGCCTAAAGTTAATGGATTTATTGTTGTCATTTTTTAGTGTTTTGCTTATTTTGAAATTGCTATCACTTAGGCACAACGAAGCTGTTGGATTTTGGGGTTTTTTTTGTGGGTTATTTTTTTTTTAATTGTTTATTTATTTAGTTTAAATTTTGCAACTTCTTTCCCAGGTCTTTACTATGTAGTTGGAAAATCTGCAGTCTGTAGTTGAAAAATTGTATTTTTTTCAGCTACTGAGGTGAGGTAGGATGGAAATAACTATTTAAAAAAAAAAAGAATTCATCGAAGCTCTAGCCACAGAGTTCATTTGAAAGTTGAAGGGACCTCCATAATTTTATCTTTTTATGTTCTGTATACTATTTTTTATAACTTTATCTGGTGTGCTTTTAGCATTATATTGAAGGTTTACATGGGTTCAGGAGTGAGGCTTTTCAGGTCATTAGTTTAAACACTCTGTAGAAAATATTTGCTTTTATTAGAAAGGTTAGTATTTAGCTTAACTTTTACTTTGTATGTCTCATCCAATACAGTATATATATTCAATACTCTTGTAACTACTTTTTATACCTGTAGATTTTGAGCTAAAATCTGGTCAGTGGACTACAATTCATATAAAAGAAATTGTGTTGTTTGTAGATTCATTTTTAAAGTGTGGACATTGGAATACAGGAGTGATAAGCCCAGTAAATCTTAATTTCATTGCAATTTCTGTTGCAACAGAATAAAGAGAATTAAATTTGGTTAAATAATTTGAAATTAGTTCTCTTTTTATATTCTGAAGAGTCTTTGGATTCTTTAGGGTGTCTGGATGGAGATTACTTGTTCTGGGAGACAGACAATGTGTAGAATCTGTTGTGCATGAGGGAAAGTTGAGGATTCCATCTCCTTTTGTGTTTTGGTGTGCTGGTTGCTTAGAGAAAGGCTTTTCCCATCTGCTGTGATTTAGATTACCACACCTTCCAAAAGAACTTCTCTTTACTCATTTTAGCCTCTTAAGTGTTACGGGCCAAGTGCAATACTCTCAAACCTGACCTCTCATCTGTATTTGCAGATAGACATAAGAGGCAGAAGCAGTTTTAAGTGGAGAACAAACCAACCTGCCTGATAGTACATGTATATACATTGTAGAATTGTTCCTTATGTTGTGAAAATAGTCCTTGTGATTCTAAGGCTGTCCTTTTTATGCTTAAAAATGTCGTGGGGTTTGTTAGTTTGTTTTTCTCTCAATTTAGAAAGCCAAAAATTTTGTTACACATTTTTCATAAAACTAGAGCTGGGAAGTCATTGCTGTAAATTTGTTATGAGTATGTGCACATATAAGCACTCAGCATTATGGCTTTTGCATTTCTCTGTTTTAAAGGGGGCAAGAATCAAGCCTGTAAATTCTTACAGAAAAATGGAGAGATGACAAAAAATTTAAAATAATTAGCAAATGAACTTTTAGGAGGATGTACCCTTTGAGGAGAAAGTGAGTTTGAAAGGCACCAGAAATTTGGTTTATCACACATTCCTTAATAATATGTCACATCAAAATCCTACTTATCTACTCTATTGCTGTTGGCAATCAATCTCAAAGAGATGAAACATACTGCGAAAGATGAAATGACAAAAGAAAAGGTGTCCATGTCTGCTATAGAATCTTCTGTAACAGCTTTACAGTCTGAAGTATCAACCAAACAGAAATCAGATTTCTTCTCTGCCCACTTTCTCTGTTTATGTAATCCTGTTTGGCACTTCAAGAACATGTTGATGGTGTAGTGTTCTTCTTAATATCACAACTATATAAAACTTTACTATTGCCAGAAGGGTTGGGAAACAAAATTTGTCAATTGCATAGATAAGAACAGGGTAAATCCTGACTTGAAAAGTTTTGTACTACTTAACAACGTTACTGTTTCTACTTGATTATTTCCTTTGTTTCCTTCTCTCTCTCTTAACTCCCCTTACCCCCTGTAAGACAGGTACTTGGAAACTGTGTTTTCAGGATATTTGAGTTAAGATTTGTAGAAATAGACTTGAATTGCAAAATTTGCATCCAGATCTTATTATCTTATGTCTCAGAGTTCTGGGAGACATTATGTGTATTGTAACATTTCAGAAATGGTGCTTGGCATCTGCAGATGAGCTCAAAATTCAAATGCCAGCAAAATAAACACATTCTTGGGTTGTGTCTATTTGTAATTATGATGAATGCAGAATTTGTTTGTTAGGGAGGTCTCTCCCAGCAGTTGCATACAAAATAATTTGCTTGTTACCTTTCCCTTCTTCGCATACCTTGTCTCCTTTGAAAATTTCTATTTATCATTTTATGGCACTGGTGAGTAAGCGCTGCTGAGTCAATGCTTGATTAGTTTCCAGCTGGTTATATGTGAGTAATTTATTTAGGTGTCAAGCAATCAAATTAAATTTTCAGATGATTGTGGCTTTACCAGAACTGCAATGTGGTGGTATCATCATGGTGTCATCCACAGAGACTCTCATGGTCAGTGACTGCTCTGAAGTCATCTTCTCAGACTGGCAGTGACATCATTCTGCCATAGGACAGTAGTCCCTCTAGATTTTTGTTACCTTTTGTAACCATGTGATGTTGTAACAGTACCAAAGTCTTCCATTAATATCATGATGAAAAATTGCAGAGGGATTTTTGTCAAGAACATATGAAAAGTTTTCTTTTACTGCAGAGGTAATGTTTTGCAAAGAAAATCATCAGTAAAATAATTACTCTTGTATTTATTTATTTATTTTTTTTTTAACACTAGTAATTTTGTATGCATCTGTATTATCTAACCAGGTGTATTGAAGAACATGTGATTTTGTTATTAAAAAGTCTGAACTTGATGTGTCATGAAATAGAAAGCATTCCTTAATTTGCCAAATGAAAATTCTGGAAATTGTGATTAGGTGGTATTTACGTACCTTGAATGTAATTGGTTTAAATGGCAAATTTTACTTGAAATATTAATGTGGCCTGATTTCGTAACTTCTCATACTTTGTACTTAGCGTACCTGCTGTGGAACAGGGAAAAGAACTGAAAATAACCATGTTGCTTATATAAAATAGCATAGCGTACACATGGTAGTTTGAAAGTTTAGACCTGTTTCGTGGAGAAAGTGTTTGCTGCATATCAGGATGGGCACCTCTGGCAGATGGTAATCTCATTTTATTTTATGCTCTTTAATCTTGTTCTGTGGTCTTCTCTGCTTTACAGAAGCTTTGCAATATGGTACCAGATAAAATTATTATTATTTTTATCTTTCTTTAGGAGAAATAAAAAAAAATACAGCTAATTGTTGACTTCATTCAGTTTCTACTGTTCCAAGAATGGTCAGGACTAATGGGCCCTGTATCACGTCCTGTTAGAGGAGCTTCTAGAGAAGCCACTGGCTATATCTAAATTAGTGAGTGCAGAGGCAGATGTGTAGAGTCTGTGAAGAGGACTCAAGTCTGCTTTGTGTGATTTTTCTGTCCGTCCATGTCTGATCTGGGAAAGGGAGCACACTCAAGCAGTTGAAACATTCCTGGAGCACATCCTCTGATTTAGTTTAATGAAAAAGGAATGCAGTTTGTTTGCTTGAAGACCACTGCGCAGTGCCAGCCAAAATGTGATAAGCTCTTGAAGTGCTTCTCTGAATGTACTGACAGATGTGGATGTTCAAATGAATAATGTGGAAATTCCCAACCATTTAAACTGTGGATTTTGTCAAAAGTACTAAAATTATTTTTCTTCAACAAGTATGCTAATATGTAGTGAGCAGCTACAGTTAAACGGACAGGAATGGCTGTCTCTCAATAGATATAGTCAGAACAGTTTAAAGATGATAGGAACTACAAATAATACAAAATAGCTGGACAAGCTTCATGGTTCCCTTGCCCTGATGATTGGTCTGTTTAAATGGGAGTACCTTAAGTGTCTTAAGTATTTCCCTAAGTATTAAGCTAATATACAGGGACTGTAGTGATAGGACAGGGGGTAACGGGTTCAAACTTAAATGGGGAAAGTTTAGATTGGATATAAGGAAGAAATTCTTTACTGTTAGGGTGGTGAGGACCTGGAATGGGTTCCCCAGGGAAGTTGTGAATGCTCCATCCCTGGTGGTGTACAAGGCCAGGTTGGACAGAGCCTTGGGTGACATGACTTAGTGCAAGGTGTCCCTGCCCATGGAAGGGGGGTTGGACCTAGATGATCTTAAGGTCCTTTCCAACCCTAACTATTCTATGATTCTATTTACTGTGATCTGTTTGAAAGCTACAACACCTTCTGTAAAAAAGATAATTTGAAAATCACTGAATTCAGAGTCATCAGTTTCCCTGCTTTCAGGCTTCTATATAATCCTAAATTTTTTATAATCCTATAAACCCTCCTGAGAAGGGTTACAGCATTACAGGGTGTGATATTTGGTATCTGCATTGCCTTGGGAATATTTTAATGATTGAGGCTTATCATTCATCTCCTGAAACCCCTGAGAATAAAAATATGTTTTATACTAATGTAATTTCTGGAACAGCATAGTCAAGAAAGCAGCTGGGCACATTTTACCTTTATTAAGGAGCTTGGTAAATGAATAAATTGTGCCATAAAAATCTGTTCTGACTCTTCTCTCATAATCAAGGATTCACTGTAGAAACTCTTAACCATAACCTGAAGCATTCTGTGTCCAAAAGAGATTGTGCAGTGTATGTATGTCCAAAAGCAAGTGTATAACTAATGTATGCCAAACGGTAGCGTTTCACTGGAGGACCATAATGAGATTGCTAGGCTCTCTAGTTAGTTCTGCTCCATTTATTAGTAATCTCTTTTTATGTTAGAAGATCTTCTAGGGACAAGAAAAAGGTTATGAATCCACTTAGTAGTTTGAGTAAATCTTGTGGTGGCCAAAGAACTCTGCTTCCAAAATCTTAGAAGCTTTAAAAATAGCTCAGAAATAGCTCAAATTCAAAATTAAATTTGGTACAGCATCTGCCAGAAGTTTGAGGTTTCCCATAATTCAGTGCATATAACCAGAGAAGCTGTTTTGTAGGAATATAACTTAGTCAAAGAGACATAGAGAAATAGGTTGGCCTAAAATCTGTGATTAATCACATTGCAAGATACTATCAAATGTAACCTGGGGGAAAAGATACCTTATCTAAGGACAAAACCTTGTGGAATGTCTGCTGAATCCAGTTTCTGATTCCTGTACAAAGGGCCCTAGAACTACTTCCTATCAATTTGGGAACCAACACTGATTATTTTTAAAGAGGTTGCTTCAAAATAGCAATGTGTTGGAGTGAATTAGGTATTTCTGAGATGTCCTTCCCGTTCATTGCCTGACAGTCCTTCATTCCCTGTGCACTCAAATGTGCAGAGGTTGCTAACAGAAAACAGCCTGCATTCTCTCATATACCCCCAGGTCTCTGTGCAGTACCGTTGAGGCTGTGTTGATACCAATAGGAGACAAGTTTCAGGAAGGGTTCTGTTCAATACAGTGGTTTGGGATAAATAGAATATAAATCTGTAAATTTCTTGGGTTTCGGCTTAAGCTTATCACTGAAACCCAGATTTCTTCCCTTCCCTTCCCTTCCCTTTCAGTAATTTTCTTGTAGGACCTCATCTTCCTGATGTCAGAAATTCTTTAATTTCTGATTACAGCACAGGATCAATATAAACCCATTTTTCTGCCTTTCAGCTTAAATGAACCTTATTTTCTCCTGGAACTGATTTACTGATATATACTTAATTTTCTCCTTTGTCCTTAATTTTTGTAAACTGAAAATCCAAGCTGTTAATTTCCTGTCATCCATCCTAGTGATTTTCATACAGGTTCTTCTCTCCATCAGCAACTCACTTTGAATCTCTTTCTCTAATCTAGCTGAACAGTTATGTATTATCCATTTAATTCCTGTACTTTTTATAATAATGTTCACAATTCACTTTATAGAAGTGGCTCAGTTGGCATACTGAGGATCAGATTTACCTTTTTCAAAGCCATATTGTATTAATCCTTCACAAGTAAGTTTGAAGTTGCCGAACACATTCATATCTTTTTTTGTGCTGTTATTTCCCATGAATAAGCCTATTGTTTACAGAAAAAAAAACCCTGTCTCTTAATGCATGACTTTGTACTATTTCCCATTAACTTTAATCTCTTTCCTACTATTGCAGTCTTATCTGACATCTCCCTTTCAATGTAATGCTCCAATCCCACTTTATTGATGATACTACATGAATCTGCGTACCAGCAAATGACATTGGTATAATTTTACTTTTTATGTTAAGATCATTAATGAAAATATTCAGATAAACCATTTATAATCTCTCACCTGCCCTTTACTTTCTCTTCAAACACTGATTTTTTTGCTTTTCTTTTAAGTAGCTGCTTATCCAACCCAGAATTCTCATTGTTGATCTCTTCCTCAAAACTAGTGGCTTTTCCATTTTTCTGTTTTATAGAAGTCCAAATGTGAGCTGTGACTATCTTTGATGGGAAGAAGTTTCAGAAGTGAAATCATAGAATCGTAGAATCATAGAATAGTTGGGGTTGGAAAGGACCATAAGATATCTAGTTCTGACTCCCCTGCCATGAGCAGGGACGCCTTGCACTAAACCATGTCACCCAAGACTCCATCCCACCTGGCCTTTACCACCCCCAGGGATGGAACATTCACAACTTCCTTGGGCAGCCTGTTCCAGTCCCTCACCACCCTCACAATAAAGAACTTGTTCCTTATATCTAATCTAAACTTCCCCTGTTTAAGTTTGAACCCATAACCCCTTGTCCTACCACTACTGTCCCTAATGAAGAGTCTACCCCAGCATCTTTATAGGCCCCCAGCCTGAACAGTCCCAACTTTCTCAGCCTGTCTTTGTATGGGAGATGCTTCAGTCCCCTGATCATCCTTGTGGCTCTCCTCTGGACTTGGTCCAACAGTTCCACGTCCTTTTTATGTTCAGGGCACCAAAACTGCACACAATACTCTGGGTTCTCACAAGAGCAGAATGACCCGCTGGTCACTCTTCTTTTCAGGACATGCTTGTAGAATTGGGGAGTAAAAGTCTTTCACAGGAATGAAGGTCAGGAAATACAATGTTAATTCTGGAGCATAACAGGACAAAGATGTCCTTTGAGTCAGATAGCTGCTAACATTGTCAGTTTGATAGGCTTAAGTAACATTTTAGAAGAAATTATAGATACATATGTTACATGTTTAGAGCAAAGGAAGTAATGCCAACAACTGAAAATCTATTCAGGTAATATACAGGGAATGTACTTTTCACATTAAATTGATTCATGTTTCCTTTGATTCAGGAGCCAACATTGCATCTTTAGACTATCTAATACAGTCTGGTTATGAACACTCTTTCTGCAATTGATACTTTTTTTAATCCTCTACCATTAACTGATACCTCACGTAGGAATCTGGACAGAAAATAAGCTGTTTATTCTGGAGTGACAAAATTCAGGAATCAGGCTATGCTACTTTTCTTGCAAAATGCAACAAATTCATTGCTCATGACTGATTTACCTATTTTTCTTGTCTTTGATGTATCCTTTTAGCAGTTCTAACTACTGTAACTAAAATGGATGACCCGGGGAACTACAGACCAGTCAGTCTCACCTCTGTGCCTGGCAACATCTTGGAGCAGGTTCTCCTGGAAGGCATGCTAAGGCACATAAAAAACAACAAGGTGCTTGGTGGCAGCCAGCATGGCTTCACTATGGGGAAATCCTGCCTGACCAATTTGGTGGCCTTCTACGATGGGGCTACAGAACTGATGGACAGGGGTAGAGCAGTTGACGTCATCTACCTGCACTTGTGCAAAGTGTTTGACACTGTTCCACACGACATCCTTGTCTTTAAATTGGAGAGACATCAATTTGATAGGTGGGGCACTCGGTGGATAAAGAACTGGCTGGATGGCTGCATGCAAAGAGTTGTGGTCAATGGCTCAGTGTCAGGCTGGAGGCCAGTGACGAGTGGTGTCCCTCAGGGATCGGTGTTGGGATCGGTCTTGTTCAGCATCTTTGTCTCTGACATGGACAGTGGGATTGAGTGCACCCTCAGCAAGTTTGCTGATGACACCAAGCTGTGTGGTTTGGTGGATATGCTGGAGGGAAGGAATGCCATCCAGAGGGACCTTGACACGCTCGTGAGGTGGGCTGAAGTTTAATCATGAAGTTTAAACCTCATGAAGTTTAACCATGCAAAGTGCAAGGTCCTCCACCTGGGTCAGAGCAATCCCAGGCACAGCTACAGGTTGGGCAGAGAAGAGATTTCAGAGCAGCCCTGTGGAGAAGGACTTGGGGATGGTGGTCGATGAGAAAATGAACATGAGCCAGCTTCAGTGTGCGCTCGCAGCCCAGAAAGCCAAGTGTATCCTGGGCTGCATCAAAAGGAGCGTGACCAGCAGGTGGAAGGAGGTGATCCTGCCCTTCTACTCTGCTCTCGTGACACCTCACTTGGAGAGTATTGTGTGCAGTTCTGGTGTCCTCAACATAAAAAGGACATGGAGCTGTTGGAACAAGTCCAGAGGAGGGCCACGAGGATGATCAGGGGACTGGAGCATCTCCCGTATGAAGACAGGCTGAGAAAGTTGTGGCTGTTCAGCCTGGGAAAGAGAAGGCTGAGTGGAGACCTCATAGCAGCCTTCCAGTATCTGAAGGGGCCTATAGGGATGCTGGGGAGGGGCTCTTCATTAGGGACTGTAGTGACAGGACAAGGCGTAATGGGTTCAAACTTAAACGGGAGAGGTTTAGATTGGATATAAGGAAGAAATTCTTTTCTGTGAGGGTTGTGAGGCCCTGGAATGGGTTTCCCAGGGAGGTTGTGAGTGCTCCATCCCTGGTGGTGTTCAAGGCCAGGTTGGACGAAGCCTTGTGTGCCGTGGTTTAGTGTGAGGTGTCCCTGCTTCTGGCAGGGGGGTTGGACGTAGATGATCTTAAGGTTCTTTCCAACCCTAACTATTCTATGATTCTTTTCTATGATTCTAACTATGTTCAGTGTGCAAATGTTGATTCTTGTTCTCTGAGTTTATAACATATATAAGTAATAAGAAGTAGTTGGATTATCATTAGGTTAAGGGAAACACAAAATTGTGGTCATGTTTTAATATGTATATAGTAATCCTGACAATGGTAAATGTCAGGGGATAATCTGGGGGAAGAAAGCTGCCAGAAGGCCATTTGAATTTATGGTACTAGAACTCAGAAAGCTTGTAAAATCCATATGCAGAAGAACCTGTTTTAAACCTCATGGGTGGGATTTTTATTGTTAGAGGCCATGTCTAAGCAATCTAACATCAGGCACCTGTTTTGAAAATGTTTTATGTCGTTATTTCTTTGATTCTTCCCTGCCTTCCCTGTCCCAAGAAGTGTGACTGCATTTTTTTGTGTTTCCCCATCTCCAGCACATGTCACAGCTGTTAGGGGCTCTGGTAGTTTCCAGAGCTGCTTTGCAGTTTAAGAGCTACTCTTGCTTGCAGTGCTTAAACAGCACCTAAAAATATACTTCTAGCTGGAAGCCTTCATTCAGTCTCCCTTCTCACTCTTTAAAAATCACTCCAGTGGGCCTCATTGTACCAGTTTCATTAGAGTCTAACAACTTAATGGGCATGAGTTTCTTTCACTAATCTGGAGGTGGTCTTTGCAGAGCAAGAGGGAATAGCACTAAAGAATCATTTTCAGCAGGTATCTCCTGAGATGAGGAAACTATTGGACATTTGAGGAACATAAATGCACAGAATCTTAACCAGAAGAATTCTGGTGGGCTTTGTGTTTGAAGTGCCACTATATGTCACCTTTCTGAGGAAGTAATTCTTTATAAACACACAACTCTTTCAAGAACTCTTAGAAAGAAACTTTGTACTCATATTTACATGTGTGGAATACAGGTGGCTGGTGAAACAAGGGCGGGGGCACAAAATCACAAAATGGAGTATAGAAACCTATAGAATTAGTTTTAAGTAATGTTAAGTTTGATGGCTTTGTAACAGTAGCAATGGAAAATTACTGAGGTGCATGATACATAGAAAAAATAGTGTACAGCTAGAGAACATACTGAGAATTCTTGTACAAGATAGACCATTGTAGTTGACATAGTTTTAAGAAAAACAGTCTAGAAGAACAGGACACAGGGATAAGGAGTATCGGGGAACGATGGGTGTACAGGATGGGCTATAGTTAAACTAACTGAGAAGTAGGATGATAGGAAGATTATTATGTCTGTGGTGCTAACAAACCAATTAAGCTGGTATAAGCATCTACTGGGCCTGCTTCAAAGGCTGCCAGGATTGATGAAGATTGTTGGAAGAAGTAAACGACCCTCAGAGACCACTACCTGAGTTCTGTACCCATGCGGTGAACTTTCTGGAAAATGATGTAATCCATATATAGTCTCATGAATATGTATGTATGCCCGGGGACTATATAAGGACAGCTTGTGTAGCAATGCGGCGACACATGTTAGGAGGAGCTATCCCCCATGTCTCCCAGTGCCGGAATAAAGAATACCTGCTTGTCAGCTTGAAAACTTTGTTGGCAAGTTNTCTGGAAAATGTTGTAATCCATATGTAGTCTCATGAATACGTATGTATGCCCAGGGACTATATAAGGATGGCTTATGTAGCAATACAGGGACACATGCTAGATGGAGCTATCCCCGTGTCTCCTGGTGCCAGAATAAAGAATACCTGCTTGTCAGCTTGAAAACTTTGTTGGCAAGTTTGTTCTGGAGTTTTCTCCAAATCACTGGATTTATTTGAAAAATAGATCTAAAATATGGAATTAGCATGCTGGTTTATGGCTTTCCCATTAATTTCAGAAGTTGGTATTGTAAACTGAAAATCAGATGGTAATTTTGCAATGAATCAGCATTCACAACCTTCTGGTTTGTTCCAGATGAGCATTTGCATTTTTGGATATTAGTGTCTAAATTTATGATCCTCCTTTGCTTGTTCTGTCTTCATGGTATTTCTGATATGATGCTCTAAACATCAGGTCACTGGGATGTTTTATCCAACTATTAACATATTATCAAGAAATGATGCAACTTTTTATTTCTGAAGTTGACTTGGTCTGGTAGCTCATGGCAGTCCTCAGTCAGATTACACTAAATTGACATAGACTGTACCTTTTCATCTGTGTCTCCTGCAAAATGCATGGCTTCTAACAGCTAGAGGAGAAGACAGCATACTAAGAGTGCATGGAGGCGATTAATAAAGTTAATTTTCAATACTCCAGATGAGTTTCTTGGCTGTCAGCTACTCCTATTAGGCAGAAACCTGATGAGTTCCACCTTGTGCCTCCACAGAAATGCTGAAATGTGTTTGCTGATGCTTTATTAAATCTGTAGCCAAATTTTCTGCCAGTGTAAAAATTCCACCAATGACATTTACAGCATCAAAAGATTTGGCACTGTATTAGCTTGTATTGGTACTACAATTTATTTGTGAGATTGTGACAGGCAGTTACAGCTCTTTCTTATAAGAAAATACTGCAAAATACATACTCAATCTCAGATTTATTTTGAAGTCAGTGAAAACTAGTGATTGCTATTACAAGAGATGCCTGCATTGGGTAAGATGACAGAGAAGTCACTAGTAAAATCTGGTCAGGAGTCTGAAATAGGGACTAATCACCAAGGCTTTCAGTGGTTTCTAATGCTGTTATCAGATCATGAAGAAGAAAGACCAGTGGTGGCATGAAGTACTAATCGACTACTGCTGTAATTAAGACAGCTTCCTAAAGATCTGAAATAGAGCAATGCTAAAAATTGTGGCTCAGTTGATATAATTGATTACTTTGAAAATGTTACCAATTCTGCATAGAGATTAAAAAGTAATGTGTTTTACACGGTATTTTCTTTAGGCAGCAAAGACTTCTGTCCCACTCAACTTTCAGTATTTCTACCTCACATTTTCAGCTCAGTTGCATTGGCATTTTCTTGGATACTTTCATTGCATTCAGTGGAGTTACATTGTGCTTGTTTTGCACAATCCTTTGTTAAGAAAAGAATAAGGCTAAATGCTGGTAGCTGGTTTTGGAAGAAACAAAAGTCATTATGGAAGCTGTATTTTATTTTATGATCACTGTTAATTTTACAGTTTGCTGTGGTAACTTGTTGGCACTGGTCATAAATTCATAGGGAGTTGGATTATAGAATTACCTGGTTGATGTAGACTACAACATCTTTTTATCTGCCTCTTCTTATGCTGAATATATACGTCTGACATCTTTTAAAACTGTCATTATCAGCAAGGCGGTGCTTGCTTTTACTGCAAACAAAAACACAGATTGAGAGGTAAGACCAGTGAATTCTTCCCTTTAGTGAATCTGTAAGTGGCAAGGAATCTTCAGCTAATGAGAATTCATCATGTTCAAGGGCTGTTATTGGGGGGTAAAAGGCATTATTACCAGGTTGTACTTTCTCATCTAGATGGACAGAGAGGATTTCATTAGTTAATGCTCCTGTATAGGTGACTTGCCCATCCTTCTTCTAGCTCTGTTATTTAATGAACTTAAGGCAGCTAACTGAAGTCTGGCAACACTACAGGTTCTGAAATTATATCGCCTGTAATTTTTATTCTGTCTTATCTCTTCTCAATCAACAGCAATCTTAAGAAACATCATGAATAGTAATATATATTTTTTTTACCTTTTATTCATGAAAAGTGAAAAATTTAAGATCCACTGCAGCAGTCTTGGAAAAGGCACACCTTAACCTCTGATGTTAGGACTCATGAGTATTCACAGAACTTATGGAAATGTATGAACAAGACTTGCCTGGCCTTGTTCATTAATAACAATGCTTCAGTTTCATAAAGACTATGTTTTATGTCCACATTTCCTGTGCACCAAAGCTATGTCTTTAGCAATAGGCTTCTAGTACTGAGTCTTTTGAACTCGCACTTTAAAGGTGGAATTGTTGCAGATCAGCTGTTTTTGTGTTTAATGGTTGATACGATATAGTCTGTAATGCCTATATGATCCTGAAACTTCAGCTATGAAATCTTGGCTAATCGAAGAAAAATGAAGTTCAGGTGGTTTTTTTACTAGCTACATTATCCTAAACCGTTAAACCATTTGTTTACGTGAATGGATAGTTTTTGTTTTCAATTTCATTGCCTGGCTTAACAGAGTAAAAGCAGTAAACTGTGGCTGGATTTCTGAGTTGTGTCAGTCCTGTGCAGAGGGTATAAGAAACGGGTAAACTGGCTTCCTTATTTCTCAAATACAGATTTTTACGCTGACCTTTGGACACTGCTTTTTGATTTACTGATGAACTGATTAATGGCTGTTTTTGTCAGTCATTACCTATTCGTGCCTATCCACATCTTTATAAAACTGTTTTGGAGATAAGTAGTAACTGCAGATTTTCAGCTGATATAATTATGGCATGAGAAGTCATGCACTGAAGTATCAGACCCAAGAGTTGATGTATACAACATAACAGGAAGGGACATGAACAAAATGGGAACGTTCTTGTTCCCCTTTGTTCCCAGACATGCAGGACATGCTGTGGTGGTTATTGTGCTCCAACAAAAATATGGAGGTAGCTGGCATCAGAACAATTAGGAAAAAGTACTGCAAGTGGAAGTACAGGTATCTCTAATGGAATGTAGAAAATGATGCTTTGATTCATTCTATGAATAATCTAGGTTAATGCCTTGAGTAGTTGAGTTATGCTGTTTATTTGCAACACAGAGAACACACTGACATGTCAAGTTGTTCAGAACCCCTGCGTTAGAGTTATGTTAGTCTTCATATGAAAAATAAAAAAATCTCTCTTATAGCAAAATAAGCATTGGCTGCATGGGAAGAAGTGCCTGACAACTTAAGACTCCCTGTAAAGGGTTTTGAGGGCTTGCATTGGGTACATTTGTGAAAATAGAAGGTGGATGGGTACTTTACCATTCCTTAAAAAAGTTTCACTTCCTGATAGAAATTGAATTCCTACTTGTCTGTGGTAGCTTGAGAGTTAAATGGTTCTTCACCTTTTTTGCAGTCTTTTTATGCTGTTTTCTGCTGGCTTAAAATATATTTGATTTTTATCACCAGTGAAAACAATCATAACTGAAGAAAAAGGCTTGTTTAGGATTAAGTTAGCACTTCTTTTTATATGGTGTTAAGCAAGATTAATAGAAGGATTTTCTTAACCTCATGCTCTTAGGAAGAGTGTTGACCCTTTAACTCCTACTGGCATGATTCTGTGTCTTCTGCTTTCTTACATTACTTTTCTCAAGTAATCCCTAAAATTATTAAGTCAGAAATCAATGTAAAATTGAAGAACTGTATCTATTGAAGACAGAACTTCACATGTCCTTTATTCACAGTGAAAATATATGTGGAAATTGCTTTCTGTGACCATAAGCCATTTTTTTCTTTCTTAGAGATCATGTGGAAGAACTTAATCCAAATGAGATTTTCAGCTTCCGTTTTTCAAGAGTATTCTTCCACACATCAGTCATGATGTGTAAGGCTGAAAAACTGGTCTAGAACACTTTATAATGAGCAATGTGTGACAGTATTCATCTTCCTTTGGAAACAGGAAATGCAAAGTGATATTAGAAATCGAATTGAAAAATTCATAGTATGGACAGAATTACTTAGGATTTCCATTACTCTAGTGCTGAGAGAACACTAGGTCACGTATATGTCTTATTATCCTAAACGTAACAGAGAAAAAAAGACTTTTCAGGAGTGTCTTCTGCTTTGTTTCTTATATAAAGTACTGGTAATTTTTCAAAGGCGAGAAGTGTTCAAAAGGCACCAACTGGACTGTCCAAAATCACAATATAAGGTTTGCGAAAAGGAGATGGGGAATGAATGCATATAAAAGTTATTTTTATTTTTCACCTCAATTTTGGAATCTTTACTCTTGACTTATTAATATTTTTTCACTCTTTTCCTCACAGCCACAAAGCATGACTTGATTTATTTATTTTTTTTAAGTAACATGTAATTCACTTTTTTCACCATTGCATGCTGGGAACATATGCATACAGCAAAATCTCAAGAGGTGGGAGACTCAGTTATATTTTTACTGATATTTTCAGATATTGCTGAAACATTTACAGTACTCATGCTTAGGATAACTGCCATTTGGATACTACTTAGTTATGAAAAGGAAGTATGTTGTGTTGGGTTTGGGCATTGCTCTTAGAGTGTAAACAAGCTGGAGAAATAGAAATAAGAGGCTTAGAAAATAACACCTATGAGGAAAGATTGAAAGAGCTGGGATTGCTAAGTCAAGGGAAGAGGTGATGGAAACTGAAGAAACAGTTTTTTGATACATAAAATATTGTTGAACTTGCTCAATGCCTTCAGAAGAGGATATGTTCTAGCAGCTTGAATTTAACCCTTGAAGTGCTGGACTTCAAGGCTGAAACTAAGATATGAGGCACTTTGAAGCCTTACAAGGTGAGATAGGGAAAAAGATAAAAATTTGTCTTGATTTTAGATTTCTGTTTCTGAGATATGTAAGACTGCATTTTTAGGCTGTGAAAGATGAATATTTTTAACTAAAGGTCCTTTATCTTTATGTGAACCCTTGACTGTCTTGTGTTCGATTCCAAAATGATGACTTGGAGTTTGGGCAGACAGGTTTGGTGTCAAAATAGACTGAGTAGTCAGATTTCATCTTCTAAACTTTCTTTAATGTGTATGCTGTCACTGCCTCATAGAATGTCACTCATCATTGTTTCATTTGCACAAGGACAAACCCAAATAGCTTATGTCCTTATACTATGGCTGTCATAGAATAGCAGAATGAAGTTGCTTCTTGCAAAGACTAATGGATGCAGACCATCAGAAGATGAAGATATAAAGAATGAAATTTCAGTGGAGGTGCATCTTCTAGTACCTGAAGCGGTGCTTTAGTTATTTCTTAGAATTAAATAACCTATCTTCAACCCCTGTTAAGCAACAGAGATCCACTAATATCAAGGCAAGAATTACTGAAGATGTGCCTATGAATTGTTTGAAAGAACCAGAAATAGTTCTTATTCTAAATTTGCTTTTGATTAAAATATCTTTTGTCAGTTCCTTATCTAATGTGTTGGGGCACCTTGAACATGCAGCACAGTTTCTCTCTAGCATGGTCTGAAGTACATCCTTTGGGATGGGAATACTCATCCATTCATCTCATCCATCACTGGGAAGTTCACTCTAGCTGTTTTATATACCAGTTACAAGTAGTCTTCAGTAACTATTAGCCTTATACAAACATCTTTGTAGTACATTTCTGACAATATATGCTAGAGTCAATGCATTCCCACTGAGTAAGGAACTGTAATACTTTAAAGTGACTCATGCACAGTAATTTCGAGGGTGGCTGCCTACGATTTCCAGTCGCCATCAATCTCCTTGGTAAGATAATTTCCTGCCTTCATATATTTGGAGGAGAAAAGGATACACCATGAACCTCTGATGATGGGAATGATACTTAGACTTTATATAGTGTTTTTTGCCTTCAGGGCAATTTACAAGTGTGACTTAATGTTCATTATATCCTTCAAAGTTGTTAAGTATTAATGTTCCCATTTTAAAGAGGGGGAAATTGGAGGAAAGAAGTTAAATAACTTTCCCAAGACTTTGGAAGGAATCACAGATAATTTTCAGTCCTGTGCCTAGACTAGGTACCCCTTCTTTTCCTGAAATGCTTGTGTATTTATACCACTGTTTCCTACTGTAAAGAACCGTACAAGTACTGGATGCTAAGTGGCATCAGAGGGTGTGCTGACAATTAGAATAAGGAAGTAATTGTTCTTTGAACAAAAATGGACATTTTTTAGAAATTCATAGAATCACAAAATGGTTATGGTTGGAGGAGACCTTAAACCACAAGGAGTTTCAGCCCCCCCCTGCCTTAGGCAGGGACATCATCCACTAGAGCGTGTAGCTCAAAGCCCCATCCAGCCTGGCCTTGAACACTTCCAGGGGTGGGACATCCACAACTTCTCTGGGCAACCTGTGCCAGTGTCTCACCACCCTCATAGTATAGGACTTCCTGATATCTAATCTAAATCTACTCTCTTTCAGTTATCACTACATGCTCTTGTAGAAAGCCCCTCTCCAGCTTAAGTCCCTTTAGGTACCTGTGCTCATTGGAAAAGAAAAAAAAAATGAAAGGGTGTGGGGTAAAACTTTTTCTCTGACTTAATTCTGTTTCTTTCTCCACTTTATGGAAAGATACTGTACTTATTTGGGCTATTTCGGTGGACAATCAGGTCTGAGATATGTATACACCAGTGTCCTGGGTTCAGCTGTAACAGTTATTTTTCTCCTTCCTAGTGGCTTGTGCAGTGCTATTTTTTGACTTTGGTCTGAGAGCGATGCTGGTGACACACCAGTGTTTTGATTGTTGCTAGGTACTGCTTGCTCTGATCAGGGGTTGGCTGGCAGTGAGCAATTCTATTGTATATCACTTGTGTTCATTGTTTTTTTTTTCCTTCTCTTTTTGTTTTATATTCTTTCCCCTTGTTATTTCCCCTTATCATTATTCTTATTAGCAGTAGTAATGGTAGTTTTGTTTTATACTTTAATTGTTGGACTGTTCTTATCTCAACCTGTGGAGTTTACATTCTTTTGATTCTTCTCTCCGTCCTGCCTGGAGATGGGGGGTGAAAAGGAGTGAGTGACTGTATGGTTCTCAGTTACCAGCTGGGCTTAAACCACGACAACCAAAAATTTAAAAATCAAAAAGCTGCAAGATTTGCTTAGCATGAGAAGTAAATGAGTGCATATTCACTTCCCATTTTACAGTCCCAATTCTGCATGCAAGCTCTGTGGAATAAAAGTATGTAGGTTTTTTTTTGCTTCAGAAAAAATTTTGTCATATAACATTAGCAGTTCATTTCACTAACAAATGATTTGCAAACTGAATATATTTATTGTCATTCTCTGTACTTTTTAAATGTGGTTGATACAGTCCAGCAAACTGAAGCATAGCATGCTAAACTGAGGTGCAGAATGCTTAAACTCTTTTTCCTGTCTGAGTGCTTGTTTTTTCAGAACGAGGGAAACACTTTTCTACCTTTCTTTGGAGTGACAGCCATCCTTTCAAGACAATTAACAGTCATGTTTTGTAAACTTAGCAACTACTACTGAAATACGTGTGGAAAACAGCAATACCAGATGTCCAGTTTTGATGGAAGTTTTTACTGTCTTGGAGGGAAAAGGTAGTTCTTTTCAGTTTTGTTGCATCTAAGGAGTCGAATAGTCCACAGTGTTTTCCATTCCATTCCCAGAATTTATAAGAAGTTTGTATGTTTAAGAGCTTTGTCCTCCAATAAATTAGGACAAAATAGGCTAGTTAGCTAAGAGCTAACAAGAAAGGAGAGAAATTGGCAGTTGCACATGTATAAAGATGGAAAACATGATTTCCTGAGGAAATAGGGCTTAAGAGATGGGCTAAAAGTAGCAGGAACCTTCACACCCAAACACAGCTCTCGCCCTCTAAACATTCTCGCCTTCTCCCTCGTTTTTGAAAGCATTACAGGAAATGTGATAAGTAGAGTCAAGCTTTATATAGTAGTTTTCTAAAGCTTTTGGGGAGAGTCTAGCAAAATATGCTTTCATAAATAAAACAGAGCTAATTAAGAACTATGTCAAAAGCTAGCACAGGGGAAAGATGGGAGAAAATTACCATGTAGTGTGTATGTGGTTAGCAGAAATATAATTCTGGCTGAAATAAGGCAGATACCTTACTGGTAGTTGGGTTGAGCCATTCTTTCTCATGATGAGTAGCATCTTATTAAATAATTGATGCCATTAAATTTGATTGAACTTCTTGGTAATAATAATGGCAATAAAATAAGACCTTCCCTAAGTAACTTGTGGTTAAAAATTTGATAAATATTTGATAAAGTTACAGAGAAAGGCTTTGTGTAAGTATAAGAAAATACAATTTTAAGACATGCATTTATTTTTCAAGTCAAACCCAATGAGTTATGTAAAAAATGCTAAGGGGATAGTGGTTACCTGTAATAGCAAAATCTAGTCTATTTTCTAGATTGGGTTTTATGCTGCATGGTTAGAAAAGAGAATTACACCTGAGCCTTGAGGGCAGAGTGTCTTGAAAGTTAGTAACTAGATGTTTAGTCTGTGTCAATGGGCATTTAGACAAAGGGGTTATTAATGCTGTTAACGTCTTCTGTGTGATTGCCTCAGAGAAGCCAGTTTGGTTTGAGTCCATTTCATAGGGCTCAGATGAGAGGGTTGTAACTCTTACAAAGGTATTTGAAAACTGGTCTCATTTGTCTGAATGTGATGCACTAAGTGGTGCTATTAAGTCTCTGGATAAATATGCCTGTCACAAGAATTAAGTAGTTTTGACATATTTTTAAACTGCATTAAGGACAGAAGAGCTACTTAGGAGCTTTAGAAAGCTTTCTTTTGAGTTTTCAGTGGTTGAAGGTACTAGGACATTGAAAACATAGAAGAGAGGTTCTCAGGAGATTGTGTCTTTGAACATCCTCTGGGCTCATGGTTAGTTTCTGCATACATTTCGTGCACATGGCACACACCTAATTAATATGGCCTGTTCTATTAGCACTTTATTTTGGCATGCAAAATCTGTATCATCATTTTTTAGTTCTGATCTTCGCTAATACTGTCTCAGTGCTGTAAGATGGATCATGACTTGTATCTATCTACCTCATCTGTTGGGAGAAGACAGCAAGACCACATATTTGGAAACAAATGTGAAGAGGGACGCTGCAGGTACTTTGTCTCTTGCAGAAGATCTTTGTACTTGCTATGCTGTTTAAACACCTAATTTTCTAGCTCCCTCTGGCAAACTGGCACATACCTATATTTCATCCAGTTGTGTGAACAGAATCAGTTGTGATGAGGATGGCTCCACCTTTAAATTGGGGGTAAGTTGCTTTTTCTTAGCTTACATTCTATCAGGCTGGTAAGTGGAGAAGAGGTCACAAAGTTTGTAGACATATTTCTATTGAGGATGGCATGCTGTCCAGTAGTGAGGCTTTCCAAAGTTTGGGATGCTAATCAAGTCTAGGATTTTGATTCAAGAACATCTCCGACTTGTGTTTAGGTTTTCTGCTGCAGCTTTTTTTCTGAAATGTTTTATTCATGCATAGCATTAGACAAGCCTAGCTGCTGTATTGACTTTTGTTCTTGGTAGGAAGCCTGCACAGGCACAGTACTGTTCTGTGGGAGGTGTACTTTCAAGTGACAGTTTCTCCTGTAGCATTTGGCAGAGAGTCAGAAGCAGCTGAGGTGGTAAGCCAAGCTTACCCTCCTGATTTAGGTACAGGAGAGAAAACTGAAGGCCAGCTTTCAACTGAATTGCATTTTCTGCTGCATTACGCAAATCAGAATTTGCTTATAAAAAAGACCTGGGGCTGTTGGCTTGTGACATGAGAATTCTAGGTATGGAGGGAACACCGAAAACAAGACAGATGTCACAGTTATCTGCACTATGTGATATAAGGAGAGCTGGAGTTTTGTCCTGATATTAAAAAAAAATAAATACATAGCTAGCCCTATTTGTATAATTGTCGAGGCAAAGAAGAGCTATTAGGCATTGCAGAATTTCTGAACATTCATGACAATAAAAGCTATGCTACTCAAAGCATTTCTAAGACCTTGGGCTGTGGAATAGCAACATAGAATACTGCTGGAACTGTCAATCTCCCATATATGAGGTAGGCTGTCCTGTCTGTAAGGTGCTAAGCTATCCATTTCATTCAGACAAATACTGTCTATTCTCATTTCATGTAATTAAATGTAGTTGTTAAAATCCCCCCACACCCCTTTTATAAAATCCATCTCTCTCTTTTAGTTTTCATATTTCTAGTAATATTTTATTTCTGTTTCTAGTAATATTTTATTCTGCAGTTTTTCAGCTCCAAAATGCTGGCAAGTTTCATGATTTCACCAAGACCCCTAGGTGGCATTTTGAAACAGCTGTTAAGAGAATAGTATACAGCACAAGTGAGGAAAACTATACTGCTATGATCTGTTGCCTTAACACAATCCGCTTGCTGAATTAATTTCACTGACTAACAGCAGGTGAGAGGAAATTGTGAACATCAGAAAGGCTCAATTAAGTGGCAGGACTTAACTATTTTTCAATGTAATGGTCAGGTTTAAAATCTGCCCATTTTATCTGGAGCATGTGCTGTGTTTTCTGGAGAGATGGAGAGATGTGAGGCAAGTCTGATTCCATTTGCTTTAGAGATTTTGGGTGGGGACATGGGAGAAAAGGCAGGGTTATTGTAAGTTTTGATCCTTTCACAAAAAATTTTAGTTGTACCTCAGAACTCTGATGTGTTAACCTTTGGGTTTTAATGTTTTTTTAATGTTTTCTGTTAACTGTTTGTAACACATAGGCTATCAAAATAGACTCCTCAACTAAGTGGCATACACATCACTTGGCCTATATATTATCCTTTTGTATCTGCCAGGAGCTAAATACCTTCCAGCCATACGTATTTTCAAGATAAAAGGCCATAGTTGTCTCTGAGCAACTTTGCATGCTTAAAACACATGCTACTGTGTTCACTCACATTGCTACCAAATTCCATGCCATATTAGCAGCCTCCTGAGTTGCCTTGAAACATGCTACTGAATGTTTTAATTTCTTTAGAGAAGGATGTGCCTTGAAAAACTGAGTTTATATCCAGTTTCAGGGAGATACAAGAAAGTAAAAATCTATGTTATCGCTTAATTGTTAATACATCCCATCATGCAGTTAGCACATAGACTTGATTTATGCTGAAAGGTGGAATTAGCTTGGGATGTTATAATTAGGTCTAGGCATATTTTAAATTAGCTTGATGACATCTTACCTGGCTGAGGCATCTTTATTGCCTATTGTGCTGAATATGTGATTTGTAGCTCATTGGCATGGTTTTTATGTTTAGTGGTTTAGAGTCTGTCTTTACTGGAATACCCACTGATTTTACTCTTTGACCCAGGGGAGAGAAACTTCTAGGGCATCTTGTCATTGTGTGCTACTGGAGTCTCATTGTTTGCCTACTGACAATCACCTCTCTTGCTCTGTATTATTTATACAGCTAGTCGTTTATGTTTCGTCATGTGTAAATCTGTGATTGTTTTGAAGCCTGGTTTTCTACTTGCACTGACAAACTTGTAATCCATTACATTGCTTTGGCCTAAGACTACTTGATATCTTTGATAGCTTAATATAGAAAGTATTAAAGTTGCATAGAACCTCAGATAGATTGTGGTTTTTATTTGTGGCTGGTAAGGAGTTTATGTATTCCTTGCCAGTATCTGACAACTTAGAACCATGGTTGAAACGGAATGTTTTGGTTTTTTTTTTTTTTTTTTTGGTTTTTTTTTTGTTTTGTTTTTTTTTTGGGGGGGGGCAGTTGGGAGGAGTTGTTTGCTTTGGTTTTGTTTTTTCGTTTTGTTTATTTTGTTGGTTTGTGTTTTGTTTTTGTTTTTTTTTTTTTTTTTTTTGTTTTTTTTTTTTTTTGTTTGGTTTTTTTTTTGGTTTGTTTTTTTTTTGGGGGGGGGCAGTTGGGAGGAGTTGTTTGCTTTGGTTTTGTTTTTTCGTTTTGTTTATTTTGTTGGTTTGGGTTTTGTTTTGGTGGTTTTGTAGTTCTTTTGGTTTTGTATTTTTCTTCCCCCAATTTTTTTATGAACTGGAGGGTTATCCTCTAATTTCCTTCAATCTTTTCCAAATTGAACCTATTTAACACATCAGAGGTAATTTTAACAGTATTATTTCTCATTTTCTTTTCACTAGTTTGTTTTATGTTTTTTCTGTATTTTGCTTAAAATGTAGCATCTGCAACTGGATGCAGTGCATCAGCTCAGGTCAATTGAAGTGAAATAATTCTACTACACTTTCCATGCCTTATATAAAATATCCTTGTGCCAGCATTAATTGCTTATCCTATTTGAAGGTAACTTCAAATCTGTTTTTAACTTCCTCCAGTCCCATTTTTTTATATAATCATTCTTCTTGAGTATTATCAAGATTTCTCATCAACCTTATTTTCAGCTTTTCTTTAAAAGCTCCTTTTCTCCTAAGTGTAAGTGTGCTTGGCTAATTAGAACTGTGGGATGGAATTTGAAAAAATATGCTCCCATTCATCTGTGGTTCTCCTGAAATGTAAGTAAGTAACAAATATTTAGTATCTTATGCATAAAAATTTTAGTAACCGATATTCACAGTACTTACACACCATGGATTAGTTCTGATGTCACTAACCCTTATTCTGACCTGTATTTCAGACGTTTTAAAATCCATCTGAGTACATTATTAGTGGGAATTACAGAAATTCAGAAATATTTGTTGTAGAAATCAACTTTTCAGGTAGTTACTTTCTTCAGCTACTCAGAATTAGTATCTGTTCCTTTCCCCACAGGCCTTTCCTGGCCCATTAGAAATCACAGGGCGGACTAATGAGCTCTGATACTGAAACAAAGCTAAGGCACCATCAAGTTCCCATGATAAAACACTAGCAAGTCTTTCATTAACTTTTATGACAATTATTTCAGAGTGAGATCAGTTTTCTCCATTAAGTAGCTGTTACATTATTTTTCTAGACTTGCAGGTTGAACTGTATTTGGTCTGATAAGCCTATTTGTTTTCATCCAAGGTTCCCACTTAAGTAAATTCAGTTATTTGTAGTATGTTATGGGCTTGGGGGTTTCTCCTGTTTGACAGTTAATTCGTGCGTTATCAGTGAATACCTCTTAATGTAAAGCTGTTTTGTACTACTTAAAATTAGTAGTATTTTTAAATTAACATATTTTTTGAATGAACAAAAGGCTTGCTTACATCATAAGCACCTGCCATACGAAGACAGGCTGAGAGAGTTGGGGCTGTTCAGCCTGGAGAAGAGAAGGCTGCGTGGAGACCTCATAGCAGCCTTCCAGTATCTGAAGGGGGCCTATAGGGATGCTGGGGCGGGACTCTTCATTAGGGACTGTAGTGACAGGACAAGGGGTAATGGGTTCAAACTTAAACAGGGGAGGTTTAGATTGGATATAAGGAAGACATTCTTTCCTGTGAGGGTGGTGAGATGCTGGAATGGGTTGCCCATGGAGGTTGTGAGTGCTCCATCCCTGGCAGTGTTGAAGGCCAGGTTGGATGAAGCCTTGGGTGGCATGGTTTAGTGTGAGGTGTCCCTGCTTCTGGCAGGGGGGTTAGAACTAGATGATCTTAAGGTCCTTTCCAACCCTAACTGTTCTATGATTCTATGATCTACCTAAGCTGCTTTTTGGCAGAGGTCTAGGGAATTAACTGGTTTGTATTATTTTTGTAAATTAGGCCTCTATACCTGTTTACATGCAAAGGTGCTCCACAGAAAACTCTTTTCCTACTTTCCTCTTCATTGTCTGTTGAAGTAAAAAAAAAAAAAAAAGGCTTTATCCTCAGGGAGAAGGAATAAATGGATTTTCCACTCTTCCTATTCCAATTATCTCTTTCAACTCAGTGACATTTAAAAAGTTATTTGTTATATAAACACACTATGAGGATATTCCACACTGCATGTTAACCTGCATAATGATATGTTGCAGTAAATATCTGTTAACTATGGTTGCGTTACATAAAAAAAAACAAACAACAAAATAACAAAACAGAAACACATTATCATGTCATTTGTCATGAAGCATGAAAGAGACATTGTGATAAATTGAGTTTCACATTGGAAAGGCAGAGAGTTCTTATTTTAATTCGTGGTTGTGTAGTAATGTTATAAATGAGGATCAGTCAGCTCTTCAGCACTAGCTAGTTTTGAACAGAACTGGTTTGTTGTAAATCACTTCTGCCTATACAGTCTGGCAGATCTTTAAGACTTCACAAGGTGCACAGAGCACTAGAAAGCTCTGCAGTAGTTTACAGAACTTTTCAACTTACTTCCAACCCTGTTTCAAGGATTCAGTGGTACCAGCCATCATTTCAGACCTATGGAGGTCAGTATTTGCAGCATTAGTTTTATTTGAGTCACTAGCTTGACCTTTATTTTAATATAAAATGAAAAGGGGAAGCATAATTCTTGGTGGTTAAGAAATGTGAGAAAATATTACTTTCTCTTTTGTTCTTATAAAAGTAATCTGATTCCACTTTTCAGTAAAGCAGCTATGTTAGGGACTGTATTTTTGTCAACTCTCAAAAAACATAAAGTACTTTCTCTTGCTATCTAATACATTGTGAGAGTATTGAGGAGCCTGAACTAGGTTTGAGTGAACCTGAACAGCACAGCATATTCATGGCAACATTGATCTAAGAAAATCCTGATTTTTTTCCAGTTATTTCAGTGTTCTTGGGAAATACCAGTAAGGTAATATTTTTCATAGACTTGTGTCTTAGGATATGAACAGATAAACTGCACAAAATTGGTCTTATCTGAGCTCCTAAACCTTTCTCTGGAAAGATGAGCTCTCAGTATTCTTCTGCACACGTACTGCTTTTTTAGGGTATGTGTGAATTGGCAGTGTACATATTAAATTTCATGAATAAGTTCAACTGAGAACTTTTATAAAAACTGGTTTTAAGGCTAGATCTATCAAAGATGATACTTGTCAGTTGCTATATGTTCACTCCTGACTTACATGGGTCTTGTCTGTTTCAGTAGTCCAGTTCCTCTCAGATTTCATTACTGTTTCTGAGGCACAACAATGGGAAGATTTTGACAGACCCATATGCTAAGTGGTAGCTTCCATGAAGAACAGTCCAGGCTAATTTTTGGCAGTAGTGACTTTGTTTCTGGAGTTGTCTTTGATTTGTAATTCTGCGGTCTCAGTTCCAAGGGCCCTTTATATAACTTCACTCCTTTCTTTCCATCTTAATCCTGTCTTCTTCCAGATGAAGCAATCTATGATGCCCTCCCTGAATGGTCCTACAGCTGACTTGTCTGAAGCCAGCTTGTTTCAGCAAGATCTCTAAATTACTGTCTTGGTACTTCCGTGCATTTTCCATTTAGCGTGAGAGAGATCAAGGGGAAAAGGAGGAAATAAGACTTAACAAAAAAACCCTAGAAGAATAGTTTGTCAGGTATGGAGCTACAGATGAACCGGAAGGACAGAGGCCTAGAGAATTGCTAAAAGGTGATTCTTGCATCTACTTAGTGTCACTGAGAAACATCAAAGAGGAGCTTCAAAGTTTGAGCAGGTTCTGGAAAGAAGTAAGTTGCATATTTACAGACAAATATAAATGGCAATTCTGCTTATAAAGTAATTCTTATTTAATTTTTGAATGATTACTGCTTGATTTGCAGAACTGGAGCTACAGCCGTTTGATCCCTCATTCAGTTAATCACACAAATTAATTCCATCCTTTCGTATCTGTGAAGCATGTAGTCTTTAAGCCAAAACTACAAAGACATCCACTTTAAATCTCAGAAGTATGAAGCCTGTTCCAAACACTTACATGAAATAATGAGATAAAGAATGAAAAATAAAACAGTGACCAATTTCTAGAGCTTGAACAGCGTGTTTTGCAAACTTGCTATTTATGGAAAAACAGCCGAATGTTCTTCCTGATACCTTGCTAAACTGTGTCATGTTACTTGAAGTCAAAAATTGTCTCCACTACACATTGCATACGTTGTATCTGCTTTGCAGTCTGGTAGGCACACAGGGGGTTTCTCTCTTGTAGCCTTTTGCGGGGAGTAAAAAAAGCTTTGTGATTTGAGCAAGACGGAAATGCGTATTAAGTAGCAGTGGATGGGAGTTAAGAACCACAGGGAGTTGCTGTAAAGGCAGGAGAGTTGCCCAGGACCATGGTTATTTTCTTTCTAAGCAGAGCTGGGGCGTTCTCTAGGTGGGGTTTCATGCTTTGCATAATTTAAGTGTTCCTTTGAGGTGCTTGAGCTCAGCCAAAGGAGGCAACTGATCCAACCTAGAATTAATTTGATAAGAATTTAAAAAGAGCACAAAAATAGTGTTCAGTTGACTCAGTTCCCTGTGTAAAACCCCAAATTTCTCTCAGTATGCCCCAATACCAGGTCTAGTGCCAGGACAAGGGAGGGAGAGAAAATCCTGACTGCCCCATCTTCTTTCACAACAGTCTGTAATTAGGTCAGTGTAAAGTAATTGTGAAGCTTCAGCCTGGGTTGGAAAAGATCAGCAAATTCTTCTGATAAGGGTTTCTTCCTCGTTATCTAGTCTGCTTATTTTCCTGAAGGCCTTGCATACAATACAATTGGCTTTTGATTGTCTTGAGTCAGCAGCAGGGTCTAGCCCATGC
Organism: Agapornis roseicollis; assembly: GCA_002631895.1. Lineage (NCBI taxonomy): Eukaryota > Metazoa > Chordata > Aves > Psittaciformes > Psittacidae > Agapornis > Agapornis roseicollis. The sequence continues at coordinate 156,332 of NDXB01008298.1, read as the reverse complement.
AGTAAAAGCATGCTGAAGGCTCAGTCCTCTGTTTATTCCTTGCCTGCCTACAGCACCCTGGAATTTCCCTCCTATGCTCCAAGCACTTGTACTTCCCATTAACACCTTTCTCCTCACTTCTTGACTTTCATCAGCTACCCTATTGCTTACCCTATTCTTGCCTCTCACTGCCACTAGTTTGTAGCTAGAACTATTTACTGTCATGAGGAAGTTTGGAGGGTAGCTTTGCATTTACAGTTGCTTTTGAGAGCTGAAGTAGTTAAGAATAGGCAAGCAAACCAAACCAGAATCACAGAAAAAAATGTATTTTTTATCATGATGAAATGGAAACATTTCATCAGCTGGATGAATCAAATCAGATTATTTTAAAAAGGAAATGGGTGGCTCAGAGACTGATTTAGGACAGTGATAAACTTTAAATCACGGTTCTGCCCAGTTTAAAAATAACAGATTTAATAATACTGATAACTAAAAAAGCAAACAGCAGCAAAAGCCATCCAACAGGCTGTATTTAGTTACCTGCCTCAGGCAGAGCTCAGGACTTTATAGTTGACTTTCTAAGAAATGTTTAGAACAGTGTCCCAGGGACAGAGAAAATACCTAAATGGTCTGCCTTCATCCTTCCCTAGAACAAAAATGGCTTCCAAGCCTCACCAGTATTTTATCAGGTATTGTATCTTCTTCCTAGAGAAGGGAATCATTAGCAGTACTCACTGATAAGTGATAGAACTCACAGTGGTTACCTAAGGGAACCATTTTAAAGCACCAAGTCATTGCAGATCTTTAGGAGGTTTCTACAGTTTCAGTACAGTAGCCTGCTGGCTAATGAATGTTGGTGCTCTTGCATGAAATTATGTTTGTTATCATGCAGTCTCAAGGTAGGAGGAAGAGTCCTGAATTTGCAGGACTTTTGCTTATCTTAAAGATTTTTTTTTTTCCATTTATTCCCATTTTCTGTGTTTTCAGACCTAGGTAGTGAGGTCCTTATCTCTGTGGAAACAAGGATATTCGTATGAGCACTCCATACTTATGAGTGCATAGTATAAGTACATTCCATGCTCATATGAGTTTATGGAAACACCAGTGCTTAACATTAGCCACTATAAGTAAAGGGATCACAATCTGACTTTTAGACTTCCTTTTTTCTTCTTTATAACAACTTGTAACACCTTTAAAGGGGACATTAGCCCTGGCTAATTCTAGACCCAGGTAAATATTTTACAACAAATCATTTCCTCTAGACTTCTCTTGCTTATCTTGCAGTGGTTGTGGATCCTAATGCTATATTAGGGATGCTGGAGATGGACTAGTCATTAGGGACTGTAGTGACAGGACAACTGGTAACAGGTTCAAACTTAAACAGGGGAGGTTTAGATTGGATATAAGGAAGAAATTCTTTACTGTAAGTGTGGTGAGGCCCTGGAATGGGTTGCCCAGGGAGGTTGTGAGTGCTCCATCCCTGGTAGTGTTCAAGGCCAGGCTGGACAGAGCCTTGAGTGACATGGTTTAGTGTAAGGTGTCCCTGCTTATGGCAGGGGGGTTGGAACTAGATGATCTTAAGGTTCTTTCCAACCCTAACTATTCTATGATTCTATATTAATAAAATCTTAATTTATATTCTTTTCCAATATTGTTGATCAATAATGTAATTGTTCTTTCTTGATGTTTAATTCCAAATATACAAAAATGAGGTATTTTTTTATTAGTGTTAGATAGATGAATCATGGGAGAAGTCAAGTTTCCTGACCGCTTCAAGTAGATAGCCATTTTTGGCTCACATACAGATATAAAATATTTTCAAAGACTAAGTTTGTGACTCAGACCAGGAAAGCTAATCACTCATAAATGTATGGGAAGTAGACAGAAGACTGGTTGTTAGATTGGTAAAAAGGAATTAATTTTAAGAGACTGTTCTGGAAAATCTCTGTGATTTGGGCAGTCCTCATTATTTCAATGAAGTGTAGATAGCATCTATGAGCAGAGCTTCCATAGCGCTGATTTGTTCAAGGATCACTGCAAGCAGAATGAAAGGATAAATTCTTATTGCACCATTGGCAGGACACACATACTTTGAGCTAATATGTAAATTATGCACCTCCTTGAAATTACATGAGTATAATAATACAGTATAAACCTCATGAGATAATCTTTCTGAGCAAAATTCTCCCTTGAGACTGGGAACATGGAGCCCCTTTGCGTAGCTGGCTGATATGAGTTGTTGTGCTTCCTTTCTGCTTTAAAGGGAACACTGTATCACTCCTTTTATAATTTCAAAGTCTATCTAATTTTTATAGCATGAAAAATAGATTAAAGAGACATACTTGTATTTTGAAAGACTTCTTTTGACATAAGAATTGCTTAATGTAGTACCCTTGCTTCTCTGAATGGTAATGTTGAGTCGCTGAAGGTTGTATGTTATTTGAAAGACCATATGCTTCTGATTAACATGATGTGTAATGTATTAGAGTTTTTCTGAAGTTGAAGTTTTGAACTGCTGCAGTTTTATTTCATTGAAGCTGACTGGAGAATCTACTCAAACCAAGGAATTTATTTTGCCAGGCACCAGCTGATCTGGTAACTATAGCTTAGTAAATGAAAGCACTGGTGAGTTATGTGCTGTGTATTAGTGCAGATATATGAAAAATATTCTGAAGATACTGTCAGAATTCTCATATTGCTAAATGAAATACAAATTAAGGCTTAATTGCTAAATCCAAATCCCTTCTGTATTATAAAGCTTTTCCTTTGCTCTTACTGATTTAAGAGAAGAAGTACTGGCATGGCATATTAAATTAATGTTTCTTCTAGAAAGTCACAATTGGAACTATGTAAGTAGAGCTGCTCAAGAAATGCCTTGTAGCAGTTAATAGAAAAATATTTAAAAGCTCTGCAGCAGAAGGTTTAATTATAAGCTGCCTAACATCCCTGGGTGGGAAATGAATGTCCCTCAGTTCCTTCAGTGTCCTGAACAGCCTCACACGGGGGGAGATTATTTCTCCCAGCACTGTGTTTAAGGCCGAATAGTGGACAGGCATGACTAGTAAGAGGGTTGAAAGTTTCTATCTCTTTGATGCCTGAGGCAGTGGTCAGCTTGCCATGGAAAATGCTCTACACTAAATACTAGTAGCAAGAGATGCAGACTGCTGCAGAGTGCATATGCCAAGAGAGGACTTGGGTCACTGCTCCCCATGGGCATGCAGCATTTCTCCAAATCTGAGCACAATGTATTTAAGTATTTAGGTATTTAGGGCGTAGCTTTAAATCTAGCCTAAATCACTTTGTTTTATTTTCTCCAAGGTTCTGTTCAGGGAACTAGTGATTAAAGTGAAGATGGCGGCTGTGAAGGGTGGTTTTGTTAAGAATGAGTGTATCACTTGTTTTTTTCACTCTTGTTTTCTTGTTTTTTTTNGTAAGGTATTCCAGGAAGTGTTGCAAATATTCTGGTGTGTAGTATGTTTGCATAGGACCACCAGATAAGGCTGTGTTACACTGTTAAAACAATGATTGGTTTTATCTATTTCTGTGGTAGTTTTGGCTTCTTTTTTTTTTTTTTCTGTTGTTTTTTTGTTTTTTTTTTTTTTTTAATAACAGGTTTAAAGATGTATTTGTATTTTTTCCCCTTTGAAGTGTATGTGTGACACACTGTGCACGACTTGTGTTTAGATTTATAAAACTGCAGTGCTTTAAGTGAATCTCTAAGGCTTTTGTGTCTGATCTTGATTAATGCAGAGCCCTTGCAAAGAAAAAACTGCTACAAGGTAGAAGCAGAAAACAGCCACCATAGCTGTGTTTCAGTGCAGTATTTAACACTGTTACATTAATCTGCAGAGCTACAGTCATCTGTTTCTTGTTGTTGTTTTCCTTTTAATCCTTTCCTTTAATCCTCTTCATTACCCTGCTTTTCCTCTTACCTCCCTCCCCTCCCTACATTCTCAACTTTACGTTATTTCACTTCTTCTTTAAAGCTTATCAGTAGGGACAGGCTGTACAAGACCAGAAGTTTGCTTTGAGGTCATGGACTGTGGACCCCACGTGTGAATCGACAGGAAAGCTTGCACAAGAAGGGGGGAAAAGCTGCCTTCTGAATCGGGCACAGACAGATTGGCTTTGCGGGAGAGGGCCAGTAATAAATAGAAGCAGAGCTTACTGGGGGGCTTTTTAACTGTGTGTCCCCCTGCCCATCTCCTTCCTCCTTCAGTGAGGTCTTGCTTCCATCTTCCTTGAAAGTTCCATATAACCTTCCCTTTTCTTATGAAAAGAGTGAGTTGATCTTTGCTGGCTGTTGTTCTCAACATAAACTTTAAAAATATATTTTTGTTAGTTGTCTGCCATTTTATCAGCTATAAAATATGTATTGGAGTGTGATGAATAAGGGCTGAGAGAATTTTGAAGGTAGGAGAACAGTGACGGTGAAAGAAAATGTGTCTATTTTATACTTCAGTAGCAGCTTGTGATTTGTATAACTATGGTGTTCAAGCGGCAAAATAACACCACTCCAGGAATGAATTTTACCTTGAAATAACAGAAATGAGTTGGAGGTAGTTGTTAGGGGAATGGATGGAGGTAACTTTGTTGCAGAATCATGTTAACAAATGTTAAATTCTAATATTTAAAGAAGTACACACACATGCCCAATTCTGTTAACCTTTGAAAATCCCAGTTGAGGTATATGGGATTGAGAGTCTAGAAAGCTGGATTTAATTCTCTGTGTGTGACAATTTTGATTTTACATTTTACAAGTCAGTTGCTCCACCATGGATATAATTTTAATAGGTTTCTATATTTTAAATTAAGAACTAGTTGAAAAGCTCTCCCAGCTGTTACTGAAGTGCTACATGAAGTTTCAATAGCTTTGAATTAATTTAATAGGTGTGAATTTTTTTACAGAAGTCCCCTTAACCCTTTGTCGAGGCACAGTAATTGTTTATTTGCCTATTACTTTAGTTATTTGTTATTGCTCCTACGTACTGCTTAACATTAAATGGACATTGTGTGTACTGGTCCTTGTGTTCAAGGCTTCTTCATGAGAACCTGTGTCACTTGTGCTGTCTTCTGTTCTTTTAACACTGATGTAGTATCAAAGCATTAGGTTGCATGCCACAGTGATTAGTTTACTTATTTTAACTTGAATTTCTTTTGTATTTGTGAGTGAATTCTGGCTGGTTGTGATGAGTTCTTACTGTTTACTTTTTCCATTTACTCTGCAGTAAAATGTCTTTTCAGTTTTGGTCTACTATGCAATTCATACATAACATTCATATACTTGCCAATACTTACCTTTTGGTATTTTGTTTTCTGTTAATAAGCTTTCATATTTAATTAGATCACCTTTTTAAAATGAAGTGTCTCCTGTCTACTGTGAATATTTTGAATCTATATATATTCATGTTCCTCTTACAGAGGGTCATCTTGTTAGTCATTTTCGGTGAAGTCCTTGACATTGCAGATGTCTGTGTCACAAGCTGGTTTTCTTTTAGTGTGTTCCATGTCTAGACACTCCATGAAGTGCAATCTGCAGATTAAGTTTGGCATAACAGCATATCTGAGATAACTGAGATCTACCATTATTGCTGTTTTTCCTTTGCTAGCAATTATTCTATTTCTGTAGGCATGACTGGGACACAGTTGCTGAACGGCAGAGAGAAGATTACCCTTAATAATATGTTTTTCCTGTATTTGGACATGGACTTTAAATTTTGTAGATTCTGTATTCATTGCTGATTTTACCACACTCTGATATGATTCTAAGGTATTTGTAATATGATTTCTTAGCATGATTCCTCTATTGACACGAGGTATTGCATCTTTTCTTTATCCTTTATGTCCAGGTAGTAAAGTAACAATAATTTTTCTCTTTCTTCCAAGTGTTTGACATGCTTCAAATCATAGTCCCTTCAAAGTAGGTGTTCTAGTTTACCCATCTGTTTTCTAACATTCCCAGCATCCGTGTAGAAACACATCTATGTTTGGGGGTTTTTTGTGTGTGGTTTTTTTTATTTATTTTTTTTTTAGTTTTCTGTCTCTTCTGAGAAGTGCTCTCACTGTTTCATGTTTGACTTTGGCTGATAACGTTTTCTGTGCTTCTGTCTGCGGACAGACTGGGGGAAGGAGACATAAAGTTTTTTTTTGTTGTTTTTTTTTCCTTTTTTTTTTGTTTGGTTTTTTGTTCTTTTTTATTTGTTTACTTTTTTGTTTGGTTGGGTTTTTTTTACAATGAAGTAAAGCTATATGATGAAATGGGATTTTGAACCACAGCAAATTTTGGACTCATATGGCAATAGCCTCTTTCCTTTGCTGTTTTACAAATACATAATATTTAACATGCAATCAGAGAACAGCTGATTTATTACAGAAATGATATTATATTTAACTTTCTGTGGGGCTGTAAGAATAACATTAGCACAAATATAATCTTTATCTGATAATAGCAGGCAGATGAACTAACAATATTCCATATTACAATGACATTTCTGTAACTTAGTTGCAAATGGTTTTTCATTTAAATTTTGTTTCTTTAAATTGATTGCAAAAAGGAAAAATAAACCCTGCCTTGTTGGCACCTGCAAGATAGGTATTACTCTGTGGTTTTGTAAATAATGGTATGCATTTTATCGACTATGAAAATTGCAGTGTTTCTGCTTTTGCACAAGACAGTTTTCTGAGGCTTCTCTCTTAACAGGTGAGTTACAGTAGTGGCTTTGTACTTTGAAAAGGTATGCACATATCTACAGATATTTGAAGTACATTAAAAATTAACACTATATAAAACTGTGAAGGGAAAATGTATTTGAACAATGTTCAAGCCATGGCTGAACTTGTTTTAGCCACCTAAAGAGAAATTGATGATGGAGACCTGAATCTTAAAAACCACACCTATTAAAGTAGTCATCCGAATGTTACTTTGAGAATATCCATCACCTCATTCAATTTTGTACACTAGGCAGGGACATTCACACCTCTGTGATTATACTGGGTCTAATTTAGATGGATGAATAATAAGATACTTTATTCATAATGTAGGTATTGAGTTTGCTCCTGTGAAGTCTGATGTGGTCCTTTCCTCTCCCATATACCTCATGCTAGTAATCTACCTCTGAAATAGAGGTTAATGCCAGGTTGGACAGAGCCTTGGGTGTCATGGTTTAGTGTGAGGTGTCCCTGTCCATGGCAGGAGGGTTGGACCTAGATGATCTTAAGGTCCTTTCCAACCCTAACTATTCTATGATTCTATGATAAGGTGCTTGTGTTAGGATTTTATAGCCTAGATAGAAGCACAGAGGCATGTGTCGTTTTATGTGGATTACCATTCAAAAGAAGAAATCGCTTGAATTATAGTGCCATGAAGATATGTGGAGATATCATTTGATGGTATTTAATTATTGGCATTAACAAGCAGTGGCTCCTGTTTTTATATATGCAGGATGTATAAAAATATGTTTACTTAGAATGTGTTTATAGTGTTGTCTATTTGTGATATAAAGGGACAAATTATTTGTTTAGTGAAAAATACCTCAGATGAGACAGTAGTAGTTTTTGTAAGATGGTATTTTAGTAGGATAGCCAAAACAGTGACTGATCTCATATACGTGTTTTATAAATAAGTCATTTGTATAATGTTATATTTCTTCTCTTTTTAATCTAATATGGAGGTGTTCATGCATTAATTATTAGATAACAGACATTACTTGAGTAAATATGCCTTTATCTGACTATTGACTGTGCTTGTAAACTTGCATGCTGTTTGTGTCTAATATTGCATACACTTCTATTTGTGAACCGTAAAATAAATAGATTTTAATTTTCATCATTTAAATACATTTGCATTGTATATCAATAAGACTCTAATGAAATTGAATTCCACAGTCATTACTGAATGGTAGTTTTTAACATAATAAGTCTTGATTTTTATATTCATCTTACTTATTTCCAAAGGGAAAGTGAAAGAACTGTTGACTGAGTTCTCCTTACAGAATGATAGCTGTGTAATAAGCTTTTCTAGATTTAATCCAGTGTGTGTGAATGAAAAAAACAGCTGTATCTTTACACTCTGTTAAGCCTTACTTCTTTGTAGTATGTCTAGCCTAACATAAGGACATCCTGTTAGAAACTAGCACTAAGTATAATTAAATTGGAAAACAAAAATAATTAAAGGTAACATTAGGGGTTTGACCTGAATTCACCAAAGAGGAAAATTCAGAACCACCTTTGGAAAGTCCTTCTTATGTGTTTCCCGGGGGGTGGTACAGTATATACTTGAAATATTTCACATAGCTGCTTTTTATCAGTCTCCTAAATGTCTTATCAAGTAGATGTGGTAAATAGAGCTAAGTACTGCTGCCGTTTGTGCTCATAAGTAGCACAAAACCAGGAATATTTTTTTCTTCTTTCTAGAACAGCTTTAGGACAACAGCTAATTGGTACTGTCTGACAGGGGAAAGAAGAGCACATTGGCAAAATTTATCTGTACTCTCAGAAAGCCTTTGCTAGGGTTCCTCATAGGAGGCCATTTAGGAAACTAAATAGTTGTGAGGTGAAAGGGGAAGTACTTTCCTGGGCTAGAAACTGGCTGGAGACAGAAAACAAAGAGAAGGAATAGTGTCAGTTTTCCACATGTCAAAAAGTTAACAGGAGAGAGCCCTCAGGTATTCGGGTTAGATTCATGTGGTAATCTCTGTGAAAGGGAAAAGAATAAAATGTGCAGATAATGTACATTTGTTTAAGTCTGTCAGACCTAGGAAATGCAACCAGGACCTTACAGAACTCAACAAAACTTGATGAATGAGCACTACCAACCAAAATTAATTGCATGAATTAATTTTGCAAAATTAATTAATTAATGTAAAATAACACCTGTTGACAATGGTAGGAATAATTTGAACTATAAGCATCTTTTGTTAGTATTTAAGCAAAATGTTAGCAGTGAGGAAAAGAGTATGTTGTGCCTTTCTGAACAGTGTTAAAAAGGCTTGTTCAGAGTACAGATAGACTAGCAAATACAGGAAAAAAATAATAAATGCCTCTGTGTAAATATTTCACTTTTTCTCTTGAGCCTATGTTCCATTCTGCTTATGCATTATCAAAGAAGGTTAGCTGAAACAGAAAGGGTTTGGAACTTGCTGAATGAAATGTTTAGAAGCATTTGATTCAAGGATGGGGAATTGATTTTATAATGGCCTATTAAAATATTCTTATTCACAGTGTGTAATTCATCTGTAGAACTTTGTGTTGGAAATTGGGGATGTTAAAGTTTCAATAGAATTTATGACTAAAAAGATTTTATTTCTAAATGTATAATGAGAAGACTTACAAGTATGTTATTTAAAAAGTATGATATGTGATCCATATATGTGAAAGTATAGTACGTTAAGGACTAAGTAGCATTTTTTTTCTCTAACTATTGTTGCTTATCCATTATCAATATATGCTTATATCTGTTAGACACAGGTTATTCACAGTTAGAGTGCCTGCTAGGCACGTCTTGTATGGCATTTCTTACTGTTATTGTGATACTCTCAGCTTTGGAGAAAGCACAAATAGTTAAATGCAGTATATATAAATTCCTTAATTTTATGAGGTATTGCAATTGTCTGTGCTTCTGCAAATGTATCCCTGAATTTAAGGTAGATTATTGTATCATGTGACATCATGATCTGAGCTTTGTAAAGAGAGTCACAATGGAATTAAAGAAAACAATTTTCATGTTGATATTTGTTTCAGTTTGATTCTGAGTGCATAATCTCATTAGTATTCCAACTCCTTTGTAATGCTAGTGTGGTCAACAGAACTTAGATCAGAATTTTCAGCTTGTAAAAGACAATTTATACACCCTCCTCACATGCCGTCATGACTTACAGGGAGGGATGGAGAAAAGCAGCATTTGGCAGTGTGTAGCTGGACACCTTTTATGAATGTAGGAAAATTGTCTTGAGCTGCTGCTACTGTAGAGGGTGTGGTAGTATGTCACTTGTTGCACTCTGCTTCCTTGGAAATAATCCCCTGTTCTTTCTGTATGGGAAAGCCTGGCTCTGCTAGGATAGATCACTGCTTGTATTTAAGTTGGATTTCATTAGTTTATTGTAAACAGTTGTGTTTCAATTCTACTTGTTGGTACTTATATAAATACTTGGATCAAAATGGGTTGTTTTTTACAGTATACCTGGGCCTTTGGAAATTACAAGCACAACATGCTAAGTCATGTTGGGTAGGACAGATAGTGGAAATCAATATACAGAGTTTAACAATAAAACAGATTTTTGTCTGGTACTATAAATACAAAGTTATTTCCAGTGTTGTTAACAACAAAAAAAAAAAAAATACTACTACATGATAAATACAAAGTCTGATTTTAGTATTTTTTTCAATATATAGAAAGCATTCGTTTGAATAGGCATTCTCAGTAATAATTTTGCAATAATCTTACTGTACATGAATCTTTAAGCAATCAGATCATGAGCCACTTTAGAAAGAATAGTCATTCACAAAGTGAAATGAGTCTTTCAAAACTAAAAACCTGAAACTCTGGATTTATTATGGTGGTCATAATTGCTGGAATGAATATTTAGCCTGTTCTAGCCTGTTTATTTTATTGAAAGACATACAGTGCTTCCCTATGCAATGTTATGCTGTCAAGCATATGTTCCCCTGAAGGTCTTAGGCCACCATCATCTCTTTTATGTTTGTCAATGTACAAGGAAAGCCTGCCAAACCTTAACAGGCCTATGTGATTTCTGTGGTAATTATAAGCTCTGAGTAATTTTGTTTTATGGGTTGACAGGCTATATACATCTTCAAACAACACTTGTGAAAGTGTGCTATTATGGAATTAAAGTTATATCTTCATTAAAAAAATATATACTGTTCTAAATTCAGAAGATAGTTTCTGAGGTTGCTCACTTGCTGCTGCATAGTCCTTCCCTTTCACTTCATCTGACTTTTCTCCTACCCAATTTCCACTTTGTGAGTAAGAAAATGATAAAATAATATTAATAAATAAGCTTTTAAAAATGGAATAAGGGTGTAGAGGTAATAATATGTAATTTTCATTGTATAAAATGAGATTACATTAATCAGACAAGCAAAAATGTCATCACCACTGCTACTGAAGTATGAGCTAGACAATATCTGAAATAAAGATGCAGTTTTTACCATGTATGTTAGAGGGAGGGCAATTCTCATTAGGTTTCCTAAGCTGCAGCTAAGAACTGCACAGATTAGGATGTCCATTCTCCCTTGCACAGTTAAAGCTGTTTGGCACATCTGAGAGTTAGCATACCTGCCTGCGGGAAAAACCTACAAGGTTTGTCTGATGGTTGTGAGGCACTCACATCCATCACTCTGTGTGATGGATGTTCTTCCCACCCATCTCACAAAAGAGGTCACTGAAAAAGTTCTTAAAATGCAGAGAGACTAGCCGTTTTCCCAAGGACAACACTTATTTGAATACCAGTATTAACAGAAATGGAAATCCACTCTGGTTTGATTAAAAAAAGTTGCCCTGAGTTGTGTGGAAAAGACAGTCACACAGATCTAGTAGTGAGAGCTGGGGACTGGGAGTGGGAGGCTGAGCATCTGCTGTGAGAAAACCAAGTGTTTCTTCTTTATAAATGGCATTAATAATGTCTCCTAAAATGTTTTAAGACTCTAATGAAAGGAGCTTCAATATTTTTGTTGTTAAGATTACTTTAAGGAGTGACTTCTATTTCTAATTACATGTAATTTATTCTATTATGAAGCAGATGGGTAGGAACATAAGATTTAATTTATTAGATACCTGACTTGATGAGCTGTTTATTTTGATTTTGAAATTCCTGAAAAATTGGAATGGGCAATTCCTGTTTTTTTTTAATATTTGATATTAAAACTCCAAATAAGAAAAATACTGGCCAGATTGATGAGTTTTATTTCTGCCTGCACCAAAGAAAGAAGCAAAATGAAACAATTGTCTTCTTGTTGAGGTTATAATTGAGAAAAAAGATCTTTATGTCCTTAGCTGTTAACTTTACAAAACACAAATATGAAGGTTGACAGATGAAGATCACAACACATATTTGGCTTACTGAGGAACTGGCTTGAACTGGAAAAGTGAAAATAATTTGGTGGTTTGTGACCTCCTTTGTTTTGGGAGGAATAGCGGGCTCATGGGCAGTAGCGCGATTCCCCTGCAGCAGCACACTGCAGCATGTCAGAATATTGCCTGCATCTGTTGCCAGGCCTTCCCACCTGGAGTATTAAGAACAGAAAAGACAGGGATATAAAAGATGAACATAATCCATTACTGAAAGCCATCAGCCCACAAAACTCAGAGAAAGAAACAGCCTTTTTTACAGCATGGTGGCTCTAGATTCTTCTCCCTGAGGAGAATTTGGGACATGACATAGATATTATCAGCTGTTTTTTCATCTACAGGTCAAGATGTCCTGAATCCCCTGACCCCAATTCCTAGGAGACATGAAGAATCAATAGTGCCATCTTCCTTTCCACTGAACAGATTAGCCTTCTTGCCCTCTTCTACAGCTTTTGTGTGTAATAGGAGCTAATGAATGTTATTTAATCAACCAAGCCTTTGAAAAATAGAATGCAAAAAGGGCTGTTTATGATTAAATCATCTTTTCATTGTAGTGCTGGTTTCCCTTGCACCCTGTACAGTCACCACAATTTTGTAAATCTTAAACTGAGTAATTCTGTAAAGTTAATAGGAATTTAACAAGAATAATGTTGCATGTCTCATTAGTGTAACACATGTCTGTGAAGGTCTAAGGTGTAGCCCACTGATGGTTTCTGGTTTTGCTCCTCAACAACAGTAGTGTAATGTTGCAGCTGCTCCAGTCTGGTCCTTGTGCTGTACAGAAGTGCGTAGATGCTATGGAAAGGGCATACTTCAACTGCTGTGTGTTGTGTTCAGAACGAAAGGTGTTATGTTAGGCTGCTTCTCCCTCTTTCCTTCCCCCTCTCAACGGCTGTGCTGAAAAGCTGACACTTGAGAAGAGTGAATTTGTTGTAGCCACCACAAGTCATGCTTCTTTAGTGAGGAAATTGTTAAATACTAAGGCATCTTGTCAGCATGGTACCACTGTCCTACTTTCATACTGCTGATTTAAAAACCACAGCATATTACAGTCGTCTGTAAAATTCAGCTAAGCTTTTGGGATGCTTTACTGTATGAATTAGTTATAAAGGTTAAACTCTCAGAAACACCCTTTCAGCTCTATGGGTAACCATACCCAAAAAATCTTCCTGCAAGAGCATTCTTAATAAGCTCCATTTTTGAGTTTTGTGGGACCCTTATCCTTTCGAAAACTCCTAACTTGTCTTGAGTTCCAGTAGACCAATCTGATTTGAAGAAAAGGAGAGAATGAGGGTTATTGCTTTTTAATAGCAATAGAATTTTGTGCTGGATTCATATGAATTGCAAAACTTAAGAGATGAGTTTGCTGTCCTAGCCATGCCTCTAGCCCAGACTCAGCCAATCTACTGATAAATTCAGGGTTTAAAAGATAGTCAGGTGTTGCCTATTCAACATAACTTCTCGAAGGGGTCTGGATATTTACTGAACCAGCCACTAATCAAACCAGGAGGCATTACTTTGTTACAAAAGCGGGTAAGGTCTGTGGTGCAAAGTTAGTGGTGATTTCACAGGATTCTTAGTGAAGATTTGGAAATTTCTCTTCCTCATCTATTTGAAATTGAAACTGTATCATATTTACTCCAAGTAGGGAAAAATACATTAAAGCCTTTCAACTGATTTTTGCATTATGGCTGGGGAAATGACTAAGGGGTCTCAGGAAAATAGCTTTTTTAACTTGTGCCACACATTTGCTTCTTTGCTGTATTTTACTTCAGTCTCAACTCTGCAGCTTGAAGGCTGCAAGCCTGAAATTGGACACCTAAAGTTATAAAAGCTGAAAATAAAGTGAAGGTTATTGGTCATTGTCTTCTTTCCCATAGGCTCTGCAAGCCTTGATTTCTGGAACATTAATAGAATAGGAAAGCATAAGGCTATTTCTGTTACATATTGTTCTTATAGTGCTACTACTGTCAAGCAAAACAGCACTTCCTAAAAAAAAAAACGTATATGGAGCTGACTATTAAACTGAGAAAGCTAATGCTACTGTTGAAGAACCCGGAAAGTCCACTGTTTTGTTCATTAAAGAAACTCCTAAATAGAATGAAACCAGCAGAAGAGGGATGTGCAGTGGTTCCTCACTGATCTGTGTTGCTTCAGTGGCATAAAAGGAAAGTAAAGTTATTTGCAAAGGTAATCAGAACACTCTGAATGCCCCGTGAGTATGGTCTTGCCAGTTAGGGACCTTTTTGCAGTCTCACCATGGAGGTCTACTTGAATTTGCCCATTAGAAAGGAAAATATGTTTTAGAGAGTGGCTGCTTTCTAGTCATTTTTGGTAGGCTCATGGGACAGCTGAGTTTAAAGCAGATGAGGCCTAACACAGAATCTTTCTCGGAAGCATACAGAGCCATGTCAACTTACTGGAGACTTCTAGTACTGCTTGGAAAAGATGCCAGCTGGCCAACTCAGTCAAGGTATTTGACTAGAGATTTTGAGTTAGAGATTTGGCATGGAGGATTGTTCCAGAATACTGTCACAAATGATCCACATTAGCTCTGGGTGAATGACCAACTGATCCAATTGAAGGAAAAGAGTCAGATATAGTCAGAATTGAAATTGAACTGAAGATATTTGTTTTTCAGGTGTCCACATTTTTTACCATTATTGACTAAATGAGCCTTGTAATTATGACTGTGTTTTTTACAATGTAATAGAGAGGGGCTGTGTTTTCAAGTGTCCACAAGTTCTAAGTGGTTGATTTTGAGCCTTTATTCTGGGCTGTTTACCAAACAATTTAATGCCTATGCATGTTCAAAGTTAATATTCCTTTGCAAATCCCCTTCTTTGTTCTTTTACATATAGTAGCGTGCAGCACCAATGCAGTGTGTTAGCAAATGCTGCATATCAGATGGATTTCCACCTTCAGTCCTGCTTCATCAACTGCCTGGCACAGGTTTTCTATCAGCTTTTGCATTTCTCTCAGTTACTCTCCCCCTTCAAAGCTGTTAATATGTTCTCCTGAACTTATTCAACAAAATTGGACTTACAGATTTATGGTGGAAGGAACATGTCATAATGGTGTTCATTTTTAATTTGTGTTAAGGATATAGAAGAGGAAGTGTTAAATTGTATAAAACAAGCATTAAATTAAGTAAAGGTGTAGGTAAGGGACACAGGGAAGGGATCTCTACAAAAATTAGTCTTTTGTTTGAAACCTTTCAAAAAGGGAAAGACAACTTGTTCGAGAGTGTAGATTGGAAATCTTTGATTAAATCCTGACATCAGCCCTATTAAATATAAGCAAGAGTTCCGTGGTACTGAGAAAAAAAGGATCATTGGTTATTCAGCTGCAGTTCTAACACAGCTTGTTATAATCATGCATTTTAATTAACCAGATCAGCTGAAGAAATGTTGTCCATATACTGCAGCAGAGCTGTCTGCTTTGAAAACTATCCTATCGATAATCAGAGGACTTCTGTTTGCAAAGGCTTTTTTACATACATTAAAGAAAGGAAAAAAAAAAAAAAAA
>NDXB01008298.1:129274-140650 GCA_002631895.1 Agapornis roseicollis | reverse complement strand
TGCCAGATTACAAAAACAAACACACACAAAAAAAAAAGGAAAAAAAAAAAAAAAAGAAAGTATTTGGGAGAGATTAATTAATAATTAAGCTAGTGTGAAATTAACCTTTGGCAAAACTGTTTCCTTTTTTACAGGCATGTGTCCTGTCCTCTCCATACAGTGCCCAATAAAGCATTAATGGATAAAATTAAATTCTTTGTAACTAATCATCATATTGTTACAGCAAGGCCCGTTATTTGAGATACCTTCTTTTTCCCATGCATAACAATTTGTGAACATTGTGTTAATTTTCACTTAAAATTGGTAGGATAGGGTTGCTGCAGAAGGTACAAATACCCACAACCTTTTTTGTTGTTGTTGTTAGTATTTGGGTATGAGTCACTACACTGTATCTCATTTTGCATATTATTTGATCAATGAGTCTTTTCTACTGGGGGAAGTAATTCAAAACTGTTGTGAAAATGTCTATAATGCTTGTTCGTTGCTGAAAGCTTGCTTGCTGTTGGAGCTGAGCTTGTTTGTAAACAAGGCTTTTCAGGGGCAGAACTTTGTAGACTTAGCAATTGAGGGGCATGCAGTCTGCTTCTGTATGGCCCTTGGAGTCTTTCTGATTTCTGGGAAATAGATAACCAAAAGAGGAGCCCAGACTGGAGGAAAGATAGGGAGTGGAGTGGGAGACAGAAACATGAAAAAGAAATCAAGTATACTTTTCCTTTCTATGAGAATTAGGGGAGTCCTGCAACTGGGAAATCCCTTCAGTAGCATTCCTGAAGGTTATAAGCACATACAGAAAATCCTTTGGTCCACAACAAGGACAAAAAATTTGTAAATTGTGATGTTGCTAAATTGAAGTGAAATTCACAAGTTTTGTAGAACAGGGCTATGTTCTGACACAGATGCTTCCCCTTGTCCTGCTGTAGTAGTTCACCTGTAGTTCTGTAAACCTCTTTCCACCTCTTTTCTGAACTAATTAAAATAGAGGATCTGTCCAAAATGATATAAAAATTTATGAGCCCAGGCATGCTGTGCAGTCTGCCATTAGTGTTCATATTACTTGAATAAATGTTGGACAGTTAGCCTGTGATACCTGTCTCTCAGTTTCCCCTAGTGACAGCCTTTTCAACCATACAGCTGAAAAGACAGACTTTTCTATTTTGATTCTGAGGCAGAATTTTGGTACCTGCCAGGTGAACTTTGTTGTCAGTTTTTGATACCCATGCTGCTGGATGGCTGAGGAAAGATTTGGGAACATGGAATACTTTTTCAGATGAACTGCTGGTATTGTGCAATAAAGTTATCAAATAGCTATAGCAAGCACTGCACAGAAGGTGTCTTAAATTTGAATCAACAGCAGATCACAGCTGGTTAGAGTGTCCTACTGGCTATTCTCGGAGGCCTGTTGATAAGGGAAGAAGGTCCTCTCTCTTTGAAATGACTGTCAAGCCCCAAATATGTATACAAGTACATTCACGAACAAGTTTATTTTGGTATCTTTCTCTGTTCATATTGTAGTGTTGACATAAATACAGAACACTTTTTAAGTGTGTGAACTAGGTGGAAATAATGAGTGCTTGTATCAACTTCTTACTACAGAATCTGTATGTAGGAGCATTTTCTTTTCATCATCTCATTAATGAGTTTGAGCCATTAACAGCTTAAACTGCTGAATAAGGATTTAAATTTAATTGAAGTCCTCTGTTCGTAGCTGACAAAATGTATTTTACACACTTGATGGATGTAATTAGCGTGATGAAGCTTTAAACAAAATTGGCTTTGTTAAATTTAGAATTTGCTGTGTCAGTTTATACATGAAGCCAAAGCATTAGTTCTGTACCTTTGGTAAAATGCATTTAATTTTTATTATTATAATTATTATTATTACTGATACATAGGCATTTTTAATTTATGATACTGTTATAGTCCAAACACAGCATGCTTTCAGATTTGTGAATGCAGTCTATTATATTATGATTTCAAATTGGTTTATACTGCTGTAAGATGCCTCTTACCCATCAGCACTCACTATTATATGCAATGGCTGCAGCAAACGTGTATCGTTTGGATAGCAAGGAATTATGCGTAATTGTTTAAGTTCCTGTGCCTTTACTGAGCTTTCATAAAAACAAACCTCCATGAATACTGTTGAACTTTAGCATATGCAAATTAAAGGCAACTGCATACCACTCACACTGAGTTTCTCACTTTTACACCTACAATGTTACTGCCTTCTGCTCAGCCTGATAGTCAGTGATTTCTCACTTTAAAATATTTCAGTTTGTCCTAAGAAAGGTCATACGCAAAAGTTGATAAAAAAGTAAGAGACTGTTGAGACACCAGAGCTGTGTACTGCAGGTTTCCTTGAGCTGTAAAATAAACACTGGCTATAAGTTCAAACTCTCAGTGAAAAGAATGTGGTTACTGGCAATTATGTACGGACTGCTTTGCAAAGCTTATTCCTTCCCCTGTGGCAAATAGTTTATTTTTGACATATGTATTTTAAAAATAGGAAGCCACTTATGCAAAATGTGGAAGGTATAAAGATTCTGATGTAGAATGTTAGCATTTTTCCCCCATATTCTCTGTGACTGTGACTCAACTAAGAAAAATGCAAAATTATTTTTGTCTTGCCAGTGTCACTAAGGATGAATAGAAATATGCTTTAAAAATGAAATATGAAATAAATCTGTTCTTTAATGAAGGGCAAGTTATTGGCTAGTACTTGGGACTTATGAACCCATATAATAATATTGATAGTTTTTGTTTCAGTCCCACATTTTGTATCAGTAGTGTAACCTGGAAACTGTTGTTAAGGATAGATGCAAGTGGGAAAACGTAAACATTTCATCCCAAAAATACAAAGACTGTTTCTGATAGGTACAATTAGCCTTACGAAAAGTAACCACTGAAAGGGTTTCCATCCCTGTCTGTTGTTATCCTTTCTTGAAAGGTGGATAGTATGTGTATTACATTGTGAGTCACAGGTGTAATAGCACATGAAATTAATTTTTGAGTTGGAAATTGCTATTACATGCAGTGCATATGTATTCTGGATAGTACAGTGCATTTCAGGAGAAGCTGGCTGGTATGAAGCTAGGTAGAGTGAAGCCTGAGCTGTTCTGAGAATATGACTCATATTACAGATGACTGGAGGGCTAATACTGTGATATGAAAGTGTTATATTACAAGTAATAGTGCACTGCTACCAAAAGTCTGATGTGCTGGAATGATTATTTGATATTTTTTTTTTTTTTAAGAGGAAAAGATGTTCTGTATTTCAAACTTTGACTGAACATTTTTGTGTAAGACTGCTATGACTGTTATTATTGAGGAATGTGGGGAATAAACTCACGTGGTTTAAAAAAAAAACAGACTTCAAAATCTGTAGCTGGTTTTTAAGCCAAACCATAGGTAATTATTTTTCTGAGGTCAGTTGGTTTTAACTGTGCCAGGAATTAGCATCAGTCTCTTCTGTAATAGATCAGAAGGCAATTTTCCAGTATATACCTTTTCCAATATGCATCCCACCCAATGTTAATATGATGCATTTGCACATCATTGAGGCACAACTGTTTCTTTTCACTTGGAAAAAAACTTGCCCAAGTCTCTGGGTAGGTTCTTTTTTTAAGCTGGTCAGACCTTACAAACAGCCTTTGAATTTCAGAGTCTGGGCAGAAGGGGAGAGGAGATAATCTTCTGTCACAATTGGACGTTGCAGCTTTGAAAAATCTTTCCTATAGTCTGTTTTAAACTAAAGAGCATAATCTATAGAGAACTGAAAAATTAGTACCAAAACACTAATTAAGATGAAGTCTAATGTATTTTTCAGTTTCACTCTAGTTTTCATTTTGTAAACTGTATACTCTTTTTTATGCTTTCATTATCTGCAGCTTTTACACAACTTATCACAAGCCAAATAGATGTTCCTGCATGTGTTAAAAAACCCACAAGAAAACAACAAAACAAAACAAAACAAAACAAAGCAGCCAACAAGAAACAATGTGTATGCTAGAATATATATTATAAAGTCTGTACTTCAGAATAACACATCTGTTTATAATGGTTATATTTTCAGTGGCTCAGAGATTGTATGACTAATATATTATTATGGCTTATTATCCACACTCTAGCAAAACACTTGTTCAGTCTTCATGTTTCCTTCATCTACAGCTACTTTTAATCTTGAGGGCAATGAAGGGAAGAATTAAAAAGGCAACTAGGATGCCCAGCTTTCTTTGGAGACCTCGTTTTCTACCTTTGAATGTTTTGTGCATGTTTTCTCCCTTGAGTTACAGCTAAATGAGGAAGGGGATAGTAATCTCATTACATTATTTTGAAATTGATTTGTGAGTTTTGCAGCCTTTAAGGAAGTGAAAATGAAGTGCCTGATTTGAAATCAGAACCATAAGTTCTACAGCATGAATTATTATAGGAACTAGTTAAAGAACTGGTATTCAGACATTCAGTAAGTTGTTCCTGACCATAAAGGGCACATAGAAGACCCAACAACAAACCTTGTGATTTGTCATGAAACACAGAATACATGCCAGGAGAATGTACTCAGCTAGAGCATTGTATGTCTTTCCAGTTAGCAGTATCATATTGTTCCTGCAGATATTGCAAATGTACATACAAGAAAAACAAAGTAGTAAATTGAAATATATTTTGATTATTCCTCATCAGCTCAGTCTCACAATTTGAGAAAAAAATGTCTTATACTATAAGAAGCTTATTTTCTCCCTGTCATTAAGTTAGGTGAGAAATAAAAGTTAGAGAAGGGTTTTGTTTGATGTTTAAAGATGCCTAGAACCACCTAGTAGTAGTTTTTTAAAAAACAGATGTTTAAAATAGTTCTAAGAAATGCAAAAAATATTTATTTAGCATTGCAGTTTTGATTTAGAATGCGATTTTATGTCCTTTAAAACTAGTTGTTTAACTTATGGAAAAGCTGAGTAATCCTTCTTAACTTTTATCTAGCACTGTAAGCTATATGCAGTCCTTTCCCTGAGTCTTTTCTCTTTTCCATCTCTCAGTATAATTATGCCCATGAATAGAGGTGCCCATAACATTTCAAAGTTTTAGTATGCTCGTACATCACTATAGTGCAGGATATAGTGCAGGTATAATACATGACAAGTGTAGGAGGTAGTGATGGATTTCAAGTGAGAATAACTAATAAAGGCTGAGTTCATGGTGACAACTTCTGCAGGCTGCTGTCAATACCAACATGTTGAGGGTTCATTTTCTGTCAGCATTAAGTAATTAGCTTCCTGAGAGACCTAGCTAGTTAAATGTTTTGTTAGGTTGAAGAAGAGAAGGATTTGAACACAGAACTGAGCAGATGATTTTCTCAGTTGGTCTAGTGAAGCAATAAACCTTATAATGCATGTATGTCTTTGTTTGGAGTATAAACAGGTAAGTCATTAGAACGTTTAAATTTTCATGTGTCCTTATGATGAGGTTGGCTGCCACAGAACACTTTGAGAATTTACAAGGTTGAACTGTAACTATGAAGCCTTACACGATCTGAGTGATACTGCTAGTAATGCTACTGAAGCAATGGAAATTTGACATACAGTCATGAGTTTAAGCTGTGAAACATGGCCAATGTATTAGTCACACAGCAACACAGGAGGGGATGGTTTTAGTGGTTAAGGTGACACATGTGGAGGCTTGTTGGAGAACACTTTCAAATTTACATCTCCAGTCATTCAATTTCTTCTTGGCAAGCAAAAGAGTTTTGAAAAAGAGTAAGAAGCTGTAAGTAAAGAATGAAATATTTTGATTTGCTAAAGAGTTTGGTTGATTTCAGTAGTGAAGAATCTTAAACTTGTAATTTTTCCTATGAATATTAAATATTTCTTGTAATAACATCAGTAAGTTTCATAAAGTTGTTTAGAAAGAAAATAGGGGTTAACTGCCCCTGTGTCCCTTCTCAGTAAACAATGCTCATTCTTGCATTAGGATGCTAATGCTATGGTCATGATAGTCTAACAATACCAGCAAAATAGAAACTATAGGGAAATGTGATTTCTGTGATGAGTTGGTTATATAAAAGATTCTGCCTACTATTTGAAAATCTTTGGATTATTTATTTTATGATGTTTGTGCTCATTCTAAATGAGATTTGTATTTTCTCTGATAAGTAAAATGTTTGCCATCAACTAGCCATCCCCTCCTTTATTACTTTATGACCTCCTTGGTGATCTGTTCATAGCTCACTCCAGTTTTACCACTTATGCACCTTATTGTGGTCCATTCACTGTTATGCCAAGAAATAGTTTGGCTGTAACCCTGAGAATCACATCAAAATCCTATATTGTATCACTGTCATAACACCCATTCTAGAAAACCTAGCTAGGAATAAAAATCAAAGCTACATAACATGGACAGATAGGTGACCTCCAAACACACCTAAGTAAATAAGACATTAAAAATTCAACTGTATTCCATCCAGTGCAGAGTGCAATGAGTTCTTCTGCATCTTTTTAAGGGAAGTGAAATCTGTCTGCTGTCAATAGAGCTGTAAACTTGATTTAATTCTTATGTTATTCACTCTGGTTTAAAATAACTGCCAGTAATATTGGCATAGAGTTACTCTAAGAGGCTAAAGCAGTTGCCGCAAAACATACCAGAGGTTGCTGCAAGGAACCTTTCCCCAAGCAAATGCAGTGCATATTTATGTTCCTGGTGAGTTCCCCTTGCTTGAATTTACTATTGCTTGTAAATTTGGTCTTCCATCGTTTGCTTCTTGTCTCATTTATCTCTTGTGTGTTTTTTGAGATAAAGCTGTTACTTTAGCTTGTTCCCAGGTGAGGAGTGCCCTACCTTTTAACATCTCATAAGATCTTTCTGTCATTATTGTAAAAATAAACAGTATTTTTTATATTTTTTTTAATCTTTGCTGTTACAAATCTGAATGATTAGTTTGAGTTTATAGTTTCCTAAACACCACTTAGTGGTGTTTTATAAGTAATAAGTTCTAAATCAGTGGCCACAAATTTGTTACAGCTCCTATCCTAGCTCACTTATTATGTGTTTCTTGCCTTTTCCTGGCAGTAGTGACTTGCACACTAGGTAGACTAATTCTTGCTAGCATTCATCTACTCTTATTTTCTCCCCTTATTCACTGCATTCAAGTTATGACTCCTATACATGGATACAGTTGAATGTATGCTGAAAGGAGTTGATGCTATTACCCTGTGATACAGAAGAATGCAGAGTAAGAGCAAACACATCTGTGTGAATTGATCTAGACAATAGATACCTGTGATTAAGCTAACTACCCGCTGGATGTCACTATTGTTCCACAGAAATTCATCTGAGAGAATATTTATCTAGAGTTGCCTGGCTGACAGCAAAGACCATTATCTTGCAGCAAGCTGAAAATTTCTAATTGCGTTTGCAGGAATATTGTACATTTATGTTCATCTTGAAACTGCATTTTATATCAAGGTTCACTGTTTCATAATAATAAGAAAAAGAGCATTGCGAAACCTTAAGCTGTGATGACTGTGTAAATGCAGATAGTGAGTAATGAAAACCTACCAGCCAGCAGAGAAGCTTGCATTTATTATACTCAAGCCACTTGTTCTCATTATTATTCTCTTACTCTGCAATTGCTGGAGGTAATCTCAACACACTGAATGAACATTACCAGTCTCCTTGAATTGGTTTAGTACATTAGTTATTTTCTTTTCCCAAAGACCTGCAGTCTGTGTGGTTTGTTATTCTGAAATGCCCCTTGAATATTACAGGAGCTAAGTAATTTATTTGAGAGGCCAAGTAGTTCACTGGCTAGAAGGATGTCCTGGCATGAGGAGACTGGATTATATTCTCAGTACTCAACCTGTGTGTGATCTTGAGCAAATTACCTATAATCTGTCATGTTTATTTGCTATCTTCTCTCTTCTCAACATACCATGTGAACATTTAATGTGAGATATTGTTGAAAGATGTTTTTACAGTGTCTAGCAGAGGAAGTCCTGATTTAAGATTTTTGAAGTGCTACACTAAAGTGAAACAGTTTTGTGTGGTGATTCCAACTAATATTTGTCTTAACATTTAAGTAAATGTGGACTGCAAAACCAATGAAAATGAAAATGAAAATGGGCATGGAAGAGTAACTGCACTTTGTCTGTGTCTTGGAAAGCTCTGGTCTTCAGGTGGTAGCCCCAGAACAGAAGTTGACTAAAAAAACCCAACCCAACCCAACCCAAAAGACAACCGAAACCAACACATACACAAAAAAATAAAAACCAAACAAACAAAACTCCCACCACAAACCAAAACCAATCCCCCCCCTCAAAAAAAAAAAAACAACCCAAACATAAAACCCCCAACACAACATAGCAAACCCCAGACACCTTCAAAACGCATTGTTGCTCTCCTAAACTTGGAGATGTAGGCAGCATCAGATCCATTAAAGGATAGCCAGGTCATTAGAGGCACTCAATCACATCTCCTTCTTTGAGTTAGTGTCTAAATGTCTTAAGGTTTAGAGGTTTCTGGAAGCCATCATAGCTCTGATACATTCTCTGAGGATATCCAAACCCCAAACAAAGTGGGATCAGAATTCTACATATCTGCTGCCCAAACTGGAGAGAAGCAAAGGAGAAATTTCTTCGTTGGAACCCTTGAGGCTTTAACAGGTTATATTCAGGAAAGGGGCAGTCTTTCACAGGGCCTGAACATTGCTCAGCTAAGACCAGGTTGTTCCCTACAAGATTATCAGAATTTGTGACTATGGTGGCCTAGCTACCCAAAACAAGTCACTTCTACAGTGTTTAATGTGAGAATGATGGGACCAGGTTTAGCTAAGTTCATGTAGTCTTTGCACAGATGAAAGCATGGAGTTTGTAATGTACATTAACATGATATGAAGCGGGTTTAAGAAGTTTTCTGAGCCAGAGTGGGTTTACAAAACTCAGCTCACAGGCATCAGTCTGTGCAAGAGGATTCAAAGAGTTATACTGGGCATCTTTTTTGTTGTGTAGACAGTGGTTTCATTATCAATGACTATAGCAGCAAGTAGATATTTATCTGTGTTCATTTGGTCTGTGTTTGGAAATCTATGAAAAGTGAATCTGTAGTTTTTCAGGCAATTAGTTGATCTGAGCATGTCTGTGTGTGAATATAGACATGCTGGATTTTCATTATTATTTTTATTATCCAGCTATTATTAATGACATACTGGCTTTATTTTCTTTTTCATGCTCATAATTAAATATTTTTCCAAGGGAGCTAGTAATAATTGTTTTCTGTAGGAGGTTATGGATTGGCTGCTTCTGAGTATTGTTATGGTCAGGACAAGGCTTAAAGAAACACAGAAGGAAGCATGTAAAGTCAAACTAAGTTATGTACAACTCATTCACAATAACACTCCAGTAACAAGTTTTAAAAGATGTATTGAATGTTTTCAAATAGCAAAAATTCTAAATTAATAGTATGAAATTATTGAAATTATTTTCTGATTGCAGTTAGCCCTCCTAAAACTAAATAGCAAATTTTTCTATTATTTTTATATATATACACAGACACATATGTGTGTGTGTGTGTATATGTATGTATATATAATGTATGTATGTTTTAGGACAAGTCTGTCTTGTTTTGGCTGTACCTAATATTAGTCACCACTGCAGAGATTAAAGCCTTTAGAAGTATGAAGATGGTTCTTAACACAAGTTAATCCTTCAGTACAGAGATAACCAAGACCTGCTGGTAGAAAACTGAATCCCATAATAGGAAAGATAATTTGATGTGTATTGGCTTCTTACTAGCAACTTTCAAGGTATAACTCAGGTTAAAAATCACAGCCTGCTCAGTACTGGGAAAGCATCTCAAGCATTTGCATTATTAATTGTGTGGGATCTTCTTTGTACTCAGTAAAACAGGGTCTCAATGTTGCAGGGTTCAGTACAGTCTCAAGCTTCTGCTCTTGGCTATTTCTTCACTACAGTCTTGGAAATGAGAATGTTTTCATTATATATAAAAAAAAAAACAAACAAAACAATCCCCCTTAAATGTATTAGTTCTTTTAAAGAGATGTGTTCTAGCTTTGTTTTCAATGGTATCTAGCATATTTCGAGGTGATTGGCTGTGATTAGGTTTTTTCCCAGTAAAAATTCAGAAGCACATTTTGCTAAGGTTTTGCTTTTTCTGATCTGCTGCAGTGAAACTGCTTTGTAGAAATATTCCCTCCCAAGTGATTGAAGACATGCAGTTTACTAAGCTAAATCAAGTCACAAAGTAGAGATAATTAGATTACTGACTTGCTTCTGTATAGGTGCCACTGTATTATTTCAAGAATGAAACACACACACCCCCTCCTTACCCCCTTCCTGATAGTCAAAATAAAAGATAGGATTTATTTGGAAATCTGGCGGATGTTATATTCTTCTGCAGCCAACACAAATACATGACTTCGGGAAAGGGAGGGCAGGAAGTAGCTGTCCTATAAATCTGTATTTTTGAGAATCACTGATGAATGACTGCGCATTAGAGATGAACATCTGTGAATTCTGTAATGATGTTAGGGTTTTACTAAGAGAGAAAAATAATTTGTCACTGATTTCTTTAAGGATTTATGGACGCACTCTGCTCAGTGAGTACCCAATTTTCTCTGAAAGCCCTTTGCAGTTGTAGTATTTCTAAAATGTACACTGTTTGGCTTTGTAAGTAATGAAGCTTTATTTAGTTATTAGAGGGACAGTGTGCAAAACACATGACAAAACCCTAAAAAGCTCAGCACAGCAAATAAAAAGAAATAGAAGAAAATGACAGATTTAATGGTTTCCTCAGCTACATAAATGTCTTTGACAGTCTTGAAAAGAGAATTTCTAATGAGCACTGAAACAAATGTGTGCAGGAAGTGGTCTTGCTTTTGCTGCTGCACATTTGAGTCCCTCTAATTGCATTAATAAGGAATTTCTACTCCTCATTTAATGAATGCCTTTTGACTGCTTTCTGAAAGGCAACTGGATGTAGGGGATAAACACTGGCACCTTTTATATGAAGTTGCATAAACAGTTTTCAATTAATTGTTATTGGCCCTAAAAAACACTGCATTATAATGCAGTTATTTTTATTTTAAAATGTTTATTAAGTCTAGGCTTCCCTCTGCTTTGCTTTTGATGTGATACCTCATATCCTGGCTTTTCATTACAGCTTGTGTTGGGCAGAAACGGGATATTCCTTCAGAGCTGCTCCTGCACAGTCTCTTTCCTTAGACAACTCTATTCACATGATGCTACAGTACCTGGGTCTTTCGTTTGGTGTTGGTTCAAAAAGTGAGTTTCAAAGCAAAGGCTGGGGCTAGGTGTGTGTGGGGGCAGGGAGGTGGGAAAGGGGAACAACTGAGCTTGATCACTACCCCCCCCC
>NDXB01008298.1:117732-129195 GCA_002631895.1 Agapornis roseicollis | reverse complement strand
GGAACAACTGAGCTTGATCACTTCCCCCCCCCCCCCCGTTGTAATTTTAATCCCTACATAGAGGCACAGTTGCTGCAGGTGCAGTGGATTACTTACAAAAGAAGTTTTCTATTTAAAAACAAGAGAGACTTTAATGAAATCAGGAGAGGGTTTGTACAATAGGTATTGTATTAAACCAGAGCTCAGGCTTCACATTGATTGTGGTCTTTAAATTTCAATGAGTTGATTATGTATGAGAGTAAAATGACCAGTATTATGAATGTACAAAAGAGAGACATGGAAGAGCTGTGCCAGAAAAGTGAGAAAAACGTTCCCTTTATAGTCCCTAGAGTTCAATAAAGCACCACTATTTCCCGGCTTTTAAAAGCTCTTTTATCACAATGGTTCATACCTCACATTCCCTGGAGCCTGATTTGTTATACGTGCAGGGTCCTGTTCCATTCAGCAGCATCTCACTGGTTTCAGTGTTGGTAGGTTTGTAATCTACATAAAATTCCTGTGTGCTTGGAGTCATTTGCTTCAGTGACTGTCTTTTCTTTTTCCTGTGCCTTCGCATGAGGGAGCGCTGCTGCAGCTGCTTCATACTGGCTGGGTAACGCTTCCATGACACATAGATTACCAGCAGGATCACAAGCACAGACAAGAAAAGGGCTACGCTGCCTGCTATGATTTTATGGAAGGAGATATGTTCTGTATCATGTGCAGGTTCAGAGCTGGATTCAGTGGCTCCAATAGTTGGGGGCAGAGGGGGCTTGCTGTCGTGTTTCGGCCTGGTAAGTTTTGGTTTAAACGTTGGCTGTGGGAGAGCTCGTGCTAGTTCAAACCTTTCTGTAGTACTTTTGCCACAGATGCTGTAGTTTTTCACTGCGTCAATAACATTCACCCCTTGCAGCTCTTTGGGGCTAGCACAAATAATGGTGTTTTCCCTCAGCCCTTTAAAACTTTTAAGCCAGTTTACCAGGGAGCAAATGTTTCTGCTGCATTCCCATATATTCCCAGAAAGACTGATGTCATTGAGAGATATCCAAGAATCCAAAATTTCTTGACCAATAAATGTGAGCTTATTTGAATCCAGGTTGAGGCGCTGTAAATTGGGCACACACTGAAAAACACTAGGTCCACTGAAAGCTTCTATTTCATTGCCAGATAAATCAAGTCTTTGTAATGAGCTCCAGGTCCAGGACATAGTTTGTCCTATCACACTGATTTTATTCCACTGTAAATAAAGGTTTTGAAGGCTGACTAGCCTTGGAAAAAGTGCCAGGTTGAGCTTAGAAAATTGATTGTGCTCCAGATGCAGCTCTTTCAGTCTGATCATGCCTGCAAAGACATTCCTTGCTAAACTTCTGATGCGATTATAACCCAGGTCCAACAGTTCAAGGTTTCTACAATCTTGAAATATTCGAACAGGGATGGTTCTTAGGGAATTGGACCGCAAATGTAAACTCAGCAGCTTCCTTAAGCCCCTGAACTGTTCAGATCCCAGAGACTGCAGCTGATTGTATGACAGATCCAAATTCCGGAGATTTGACACAGGTCTGAAGGTATTATTAAGAAAATAGGAGATTCTGTTGGAACTCAAGATCAACTCTTTTAGTCTGCGTATTCCACTGAAAGCATTTTCATCAATATTGCTGATGTGGTTATGGTCTAAATAGAGCCAGGTGAGTTGATTAAGACCTTTAAATTGATTGTATTTTAGTTTTTGGAGGATGTTATATCGAAGGGACAAACCTAAACAACCAGCAGATATACTTGAGGGAATCTCCTGCAATTTCTGAGATTCACAATATACCATTTTGCCTTCACACCTACAGCCCTTAGGGCATCCTCGTTCAGCAGAAGAAAGCATTGTCAGTAATACAGTAGGGGCTATTACCAGAGCTACAGCTGATCCGCTCAGTAGCCTAATTACATTGAAACCTGGAAATAAAAACAACTTAGAAAAGTTATCCCCCCACACATCAGTCATTACTTTCAATCATGCTAAAATCTTTTATTTCAACAGTCATTTAAAAATCCCTAGCTTGACTCAACTACTTTTCACACTCTTTTCTTTACTCAGATTTTTTTAAAAAAATACCTTTATAGAAATACTGAAAAACAGCTGGGTAAAAGATGTAATCCCTAATCAATTTAACTGTAATAACAAATGATATCAAGGTAAGTCTATGGAGTAATTAAATCACAGGCTATGCAGTGACTATGAACTATACATTAAAAAAATAACATAAAAAACATACCCATCCTTTGTGTTGTTCAAAGGTCGTCCTTAGGTCTTTTGTTTTTTGCTTAGTGTGCCACAAGCATGGCAGCCCCTGTCAGCTGCACTGTAGTGAGTCAGGGCTCGCTGACACCCGGGAAGAAAAATTGGACCCCTTGGGAGATGGACCGATTTTGGAACATTATTCTTTGCCAGCCATGTAGAATACTCCAAGAATAAATCAATCCCAACACAGCATTCGCAGCAAAATGTCAGATTCTTCCTAGGTAATAGGATCTTCATGGATATTGCGTTTTTGCATCTTTAGTTAGGAACCTGGCTTTTAAAATACCGTTTTATAGGAGAGCATGTTAAATTCCTCCAAGCACCATTTAGCTATCTGAATTCACACATCTGTATTCCATAGCACAGCAGTTCCCTTACTTAGTACCCGGTCCAGCTAGGAAGCTGCTTTGTAGCATAGAAGGTTGAATAAGCCCGTACAACGAACAAGCTCTGCTCACTTCTGCATACTGTCATTCTGAAAGCTCCGTCCGACTGTTGCTTTGGTTTCGGCGAATGCAGTCTTATGTAAAGCTGCCCCCAGTGGTGAAGAATATTATGGGCATGTGCAGAAATGCCTTCCTTTTATCCTGCAAATGAGTAAGCTCTGCTGGGAAGAGTGACTGTTCACAGTGACTAATAGAAACAGAATGGGCAGCATCGATGTAAACTAGTGAGGTGTGCTGAAAGATCCAAATCCTCTTAGTCTCTTCTGCTGTTTGTGAAAGCTGTTTTGCATCTTTGAACTTAATAGCTCAGCATGCACTGCTGAGACTTTTGTTTAAAGGGCTAACATGACATTGGTAGGACATAGGTAAAAATTTTCACTCATAAGGGTTGTTGTGGATTTTTTTTTTTCTTATTCTCCTCACTGCATTTGATGTGTCCACATGACCTTTTTGCAGTAACTCACTATTTTTTAGTGAAGTATCAGCCCTCTCAGCGTGTCTCTTATCAAGTATTTCTGTGGGGACACTATATTTTACAACATGAAAAATGTTTTGGAGCTGACATTTTGCCTTTTTGCTTTTTTCTTCTCTGTTAAAAGGCACAGTGCCAGGAGGTTAGAAGAGAGTATTGTGCTCATTTATTTCCCAACTTGCTGTCACTTTGTTCCACAGCACTAACACTTCAAACACAGCCTTCTGTAACCCTTACAATATAGGGACTAAGCAGCTTGGTGTACTACCTTAATCAGGTGAATTGCATTTATTATAACTTATGATGTGTACAGGATTTTGTGTGAAGGTACAATATGCAGAGGGGTTTTTCAGATGTGTGACTTAAACATCACATAAAGAGCTGCCTTCTCTTTCCTTACTCCCCTTCTTTCCTGCACGCGGTAGAGAAGGGACGCATCCTCTTGTCTGTGTAGAGCAAAGGTAAGATGTCATTACAGCAAATGCACAATGCTGGCAGTCCTCCTTCACCAAGAAATATGTGATCAGAGATGATTGTGGGGAAATATAAAATCATGGCTCTTTATTGTGCAAGAATAGTCTAGAGCCCAAAGAGAAGTATGCTGCTTGTTAGAAGAGGAATACAGATTATAGTCCCTCAAATGCAACCAGACAGCTCTGAGAACTGCTTTTGCTTTCTGAGGCAGAATCCTTACCCCTTGGAGTAATGTGCTTTGACTTTTCCCCTACTGTTCACTGCTGTGATCACAGAACTTAAAATGAAGTGAAACCTGAAATTTTCCACACATTAAAATGCCAACATTTCTTGGTACTTGCTTAGTCTGTGAATGACTTCAGGCTTAGAGTAATCCCACTAGTATTAATGCACCTATCTGTAGTGCCTAAATTAGGAGCACTGTCACCCCTGGCTAACAGCTGTAAACATCTTTCATGTAAATCAGAAATACATACCTGTGTCAAGGCACATCCTGTGAAAATTCTCCCCTTTGGGTCATATCTGTGGAGATCAAAAGGGTTAACTCCATTAACCTCTGTCACTGTCACAATATCTCATGCTTTTTTCTGGCTCTTAGATCTATCTGTAGGGCTGAGGAGCCAACAACAAACTGCAGACTGCACTGGGAACTGCAATAGTCTGGAGAGCTGTTCTGCTGACAGCAGTGTTACATGTCAGTCCTGGTGTAGTTGTAGGTGTTGGGGTCTCTCTGTACTTGATGGAGCAGGACTGACAGTTTCAGAAGACAATTCAAACCCTTGGTAAGCCAATTTGTCTCTTAGAACTACTGCTCTTCCTCTGTTGGCAGTAGAGGTACCTGTACAAAGTAAACTCTTTATTGACATGGCTCAATTAGGTTCCTAAACTTAGATGGCATGAAACTAGGTCCGCATCTTCATCTGGTTCAAACACAGCATGTAAAGCTTCAGATAATGTCCATATTCTTTTTTCTTAAGAGTTGGTGCTACACAGTATACCAGCTCATTCTGTGCTTTCTGCCTAAACTTTGTCTAGTCTCTGAATTTTCCTCTTTTGTTTTCTCTCCCTCCTCCATCTTCATGTTAACAAGTAACTTCTCTGCCACCATGAGTCAGCAGAGCTTCAGCAGCTCTTCTAGGGTTTTAATAATTGCCAGTATAATACTGGACAAATAAGAGGGAACAGCCACTCTTTTACCATGAGTTATTTTCATTTTTCTGAAAGGGGTGAGACATCAAGAGATGAACAGAGAGAGCATCAAATTTATGTTAATGGATTGCCAAATTGAATTTTCTTTACTGAGATCCTTTTTGAATTACACAAGCAGGAAAAGTGCCAGTGTCTGATAAACAGGTTTAGAAAATTTCATTTCTGTATCTTCGTACAGCTGAATGGATTCAAATTGTGGAAATAAAGCTGTGCCCAGTAGGAAATATTTCATACAAAATTTCAGACCAGTCCAGCCATATTATAAA
Organism: Agapornis roseicollis; assembly: GCA_002631895.1. Classification (NCBI taxonomy): domain Eukaryota; kingdom Metazoa; phylum Chordata; class Aves; order Psittaciformes; family Psittacidae; genus Agapornis; species Agapornis roseicollis. Next base: position 124,059 of record NDXB01008298.1, on the reverse strand, counting down.
CTGTGAAAAATAGAAAATTATGTTAAAGCTGCATTTTACATACCTTTTGTAAGTTGTTTAATCTTTGCCATGTATCAACCCCACCTTACACAGCTGTGCAACCCCATTGCATTACCATGTAACTCATGTAACCAGGAAGAATGAAATTGAGGCCAAAGTAGTTAACTTCTCTTACAGAAAAACTAGTTTTCATTAGAAGTAATACTACAATTTCTGAGTGCCTAAAATGCAGGAGTCTGTTGAAGGCTTGGTGTGAACGTAACTGTACTCCATGTGAGTTCATATGTATTCTTGCACACAGTTTATATTTTGGGATTTCAGCCTAAGACATAAATTGAGATGAAGCTTATTAGTTTTGAGTTGTACACCTCCATGATCATTCCAATTTGTTTTTTGAGGATTTCATAGAGAGGGAAAATGGCATAGATAAGAAAATACTTTGAGAAATGTGTACCTAAATGTCTTAACTTTTATGCAGGTGAAAAATGATGCGTTGGGTGGAGCCTGTGATGAATACATTGTTTTCTTTATTAGAATGACAGACAAATAAAACTCAAAGTTGTTTGGAAATGGTGCACTATCCCAAGGTAGTGATGGCCTAGATTTTCCTCTTGTTACTAAACTTTAAATAGGTTTTCTGCCTGGAAATTGTTCTAGGTGGATTTCACAATTACCTGATTTTGTAGTAATTTGCTTTAATTTAGTTTCATGATTGATTTTGATTTTGCTTATATAGTTAAATTCTAGTATATTTTCTTTTTCCATTCATTGTGGCTGTGGTGTCTGTACTTAGATGCAACTTCCCTATGGAAAGCTTAACATGAATCGCAGCTGGAATAGTAGAAAGTGAATCAAAAGATGACATACGCTGTGAAAACTCTGTTCCTCAAGAGCTGTTCTGGAATCTAAACATTTTGAAGAAGAAAGGGGAAACAGCAAATCTTGCAGTTTTCAGGGTTATGAGAAAGTACCTCTAATGACCAGCTACATCTGTTTGCTAAGTACATTTGAAAAAAGGGAGTGACAGAATGATCAGGCTCCAGTAGAATCGGGATGAAGGGTGCAGGGAAGAGATATAAACTTCCCAAAGCCTAAGGAACCAGCAGTTATGAGATGCTGGTGGGATTTCATGTGTATCAGCATTCAAAAACTTCCCTTGTTCTGTCACTTGCTTCTCATCAGCCTTCCTCAGGACATTTCATGCTTACTCTTTACAATGCAGTTCTTGTTCAATGCTATAGTTACACAAAAAAAAAAATAAAAAAATTTCCATTTCTGTTAGTCCTGTAAGAAATCCATTCAGGAAAGCAGCATGAGCCTTCCCAGCCACGCTGCTGTATGTTCTTAGCCTACAAACTTCAGAATTTTGACTTCTGGATACAACATTTTTCTGTTCACAGTAGAGCTCCTGGGTCTAGGGGTGCCTTTATGCATGTAATTGCATGACCTTTTGGAGAACCATAGTTAACAAGTGCTGCACTGTGTTCTTTTTGGTTTATGAAGTGACAATATATGTCTTTCCTTTGACTTTATTTCACTATAAAGAAACTAGAAGTCAGTTGGGTTAGCAATAGTAGTTTGTTCTAAATGGTACTGTAGTTTGCTACTGTATCATTAAAAGTAGATAAGTCTAATAAAATGTGTCTGCAATTTTTGAGCCAGTGATTAAATGAACCTGCTGTTCCATGAGGATCAGATTAGAGCTGGGGGAGCATAAGTCCCCGTGTAAATATCAGAGTGTGGGAAGACAGAGAGGAAACTCAGAATGCAGGATTTGCTAAAGGCAGATATACGGGAAGCGAAGTGTGGGAAAGCCAGGTTCAAGGAACATGCAGGCAAGGGAAATTGAAGCAACAGAAAATGCTCTGAAGAAACAGGGAAAGAGGACTAAGAGTAGGCAGGGTCTTATCACAGTGGTTTGTCTCTACTGACCTAAGGGGCCATGCTGGTAAAGTGGTAGATGGGTAAGTGAAAATAGCCCCTTGCTCTCCTGCTAGGAGCAGTTAGAGTTGCAAGGCTTCTGCTGGCCTCTAGAAGGATCCCATGTTACGAATTCTGTGATAAGGTGAAGGAACATCTGAAGCTGAATAGGAGCCATGCCCCCTTTTTCAGAGTCAGTAAACTCCTCAACATCCAATTGCTTGTATAGGACATCAGGGACACATCTGTCAGTTTCTGTATACCCGGAGGATTTCCTCAGTGCTGTGCTTCTTCACAGGGCAACACAGGCTATCGCTTTCCTCATGAACAGTTATACACTGTTGAATAAAGAAGCTTTTCCAGCTGTACAGCTTTGTTTAAATCTGTACATTGTGGTTAGGTCACAGGGGTCTTTAAGCTGTCCAAGGGTAGATAACGTTGCATGTAAGCCTACAGCCTTTGTTCATGGCATCCAGTGGCTCTGTCTTTTGGATCCTATCATAACTCCTGTATCCTTAATGAGGCATTGGGCACTCAGCTGTTCTCTGATTGACTTTTTGTCCTATGGTTTTGAAGCTGTTTGAAGGCAAGCAGCCTGTGCTTCACTCTCACTTTCTGGAGAGATGACTGCATGGGATGTAAAGCTATTATTTTACTATACTGATAGGTGCCACTTCTGTTTCGGGGGATTTAGTGTTGATTCATTTGGGCTTGTCCTCCAGCATCTTGGTGAAAGGTGAATATGAGTAGAAGCAGCTAAAAGCAAATGATCATCACTGAAGTAAACGAAATTACTTGTCTTACACATAGTGCTAGCTTCAACCTGCAGAGCATGAATGATGCTGTAAGTGCCCTGGAGGTATGTAGGTGCAAAATGAAATGCAGTCTTATTGGCCTCTGCTTGTGATCTGCCTGTAATCTCTGTGAAGATTAGGTTAGAATAAAAGCAGGATTGTTGTGGGTGCTTCCCACTCTTTTATGGGCCAGGATGCCATTGGTGGAAGCGTGCCCACTGTCTTATTGTCCAGGAAGCTCATATGGTGTTTATGTAGGCTAAACTATTCAGAAACAATTAGATGTCATCATAAAATATGTTTGTCTATAGAGTATATGATTTGTTCTTCTGGGGTGTCTGACTTCTATCTTGCTATAACAATCCTGCGTGTGCATCAGTGTCAGACTATGATAGATAGCAAAGGTAATGAACTTTACTTCCTGGAGGAAGTGGACTTCTAGAAAAGTCTTAATGTGGACTTCTAGAAAAGTTTTGTTCATGGAGAACTATCTAATGGCTGCAACATCAGGCTGGAGGCATTGTGTAACTGAAGTCAGAGTTGCAGCTTGGTCCCAGCAATGTGACATCCCTGCAGCAGCCCTGTGCTGCCATGTGAAGAATCAGAGGAGATGGGGAGCAGCTGGTTTCAGAATATGCACCCATATGGCCCTTGAGGCTCAATTTGATATCACAGACTGCTCCAGTCTCTCATCTCTGAAGAGTAAATTACTTTCCAGTGATCATCAGGTTGACGAGCAGCAAAACGGAGGAATGTAGGTCTTTGACCTTTCAGTAAGACTGAGGAGAAATCATGAGGTTGTTCAGGATTTTGGAATATTTGGGTCTATCTGATAGTCTACCTGGAACTAGTGTTAAGAGCAATTTAACTATGGGTTGGTGGAGCATATGCATGCACAAACCCATATTTTCTTCTTTGAAGAATGAATTGGAAAACTGGAGGCATCCTTCATTGAAGTTTTCCTTTAAATGGGTATGTTCCAAAAGAAGATTTACATAGATACACATTTTCTGACAGAAAGACACTTTATTCGGGGAATTAAAAATGATCCTGACAATGTCAATTCTGGTCAGAGGGAAAGGAAGATGTTCTGAGCATGTCCTGTCTTATTGGTAAGAACAGGAACATTTGGCTGAGGGTTAATGAAGTGGTAGATAGTGTCAGTAATATGGCCATTTTCACAGTATTTTATTTTCCACCAAATCCTAGACCTTTGCAGTCTTCAATGTTGATGTGTAGTTAAAATCTTCAGGGCTAGCCTTTCTTCCTCAGCTGTTCACTGTGCCTTCATGCCTTTGCCTAAAGCTTCTCCTGGTTATCTGCTACCCTATGTAGACTGAGGAACAAATATGTATACGTATATCTGAGGAACAAATATTTGTCATTTGCTCAGCTGTACAGTGCATGTTCACATGTGTTCTTAGGAATTTCAGATGTACCCTATTATGCATTTAATTAATTGCTCCTTGGTTTTCCAAATTAAACCACCTTGGTATCTCACTATATGCTGAAGCTGTAGAGTTCAGGTCAGCATGGGAATATCTATAGTCTGCTGTGGCCCTTTGCTGGAGGGATGCAACTGGCAAGAACTTTCATTATAGGGAAGTCATGACATCCACATCACATCGAAAGACATTAAAAATCTTATAAATTGCTTTCCAAATTTCAGCTTTTACTCTAATTTTCTTTTGGTCTTAATACCTTCACTTATGAGAGAAGGGATAGTGACATTTAATTATCCTATAAGTTGATCAGCATAATAGATGACTTGCTTCACTTGTCTGACACCAGTTACTTTCAAACATGTATCTTTTCCATCTTAAGCCATCTATTACTTTTTGAACTTCCAACACAAGTTATTCCATATCTGCTGTTGCTGTTATTACTTGCTATTGGTATAATTTATTTTGATGCACTTTTTTTGATCTAGAATGATGAAATAGCAAAGTTCCATGTGAGTAAAGTATCATTGTGAAATACAGGAAAACAGGCCTTTTTATTTAATGCAGAATTATCTTATATCTTTGATTAACAAAGCTTATCAACTTATGTTCCTGCAGGACCTTTCTTTTATGTTACAGGAGTACCATTTTGAAAACTATTTTGAAGTCTGCTGAATACTGCCTGTAATTTTCCATGTAAAATTTGTGAGGAGTGGCTAATATTTTTCAGCTAGTTGAAATAAAACGCATATATACACAGCATTTCTTGGGATCAGACTTACCTTAGTAGATAAGACAATTGTTCTTGTACTCCTTAGTCTTACTGCTTTTCAGTGCAAACAGTAATACAGGTGTAAGCAAGTAAAAAACGCAGAATAGTTTGATTTCATTTGACCTGTTGAAATATTCTTAAATAATTCCCATTTTCTCCTTTCATCTGCTTATGCATGAACAGCTCTACAGGGAAAAACACATCTAGCTTACCTCTGTTAGGACTCATGCTTGGACTCAAGTGTGGTATTCTGAGACTGTGACTTCAAAGACAGGCGGAGTGATGTGTTATTGTACAGCATTAGTAACATTTTGAAGAGAAAACTAAACATGACAGTTGAGCAGATTTGCAACTGAAAGAGAAAAACATGAACAAAGTTAAGAAGCATATAATTACGTTCATTCACACTGTGACTAGCATAAAAATGATTTATTCCAAATGGTTACAGTTGTGTGTTTAGTCACTTCCTTCCCTGGCTTCAGCCTAATTCTGTTTTCTGGCATTTGCTTGCAAAAAATACATGTTTGTTCTCTTTTTCATCCAAGGGTTCAGGGTTTTTTTTTTTAGCTTTTAGTAATTCGATGAAGTCTTTTTCAATTAGGGCAAGCTACAGCACTGTTTAGATATTCCAGCTTTAGTAGCTGCTGCTCCTGAGAAAGTTTAGAATCTTAATTATCCTGACAATCTTGGTTTGTTACCCAGACTGTAATCTGCTTCTGCTTTATCACAGACGTCACCCCTCCACGCCCAGTAACGACTTTCTCGTTTAAGAAACAAAACAAAGTTTGGATTGTTGCAGGTCCATTTTGGCTATTCCATTCTGTATTTGCCATCCTTCTTATTCTTTTCCCATTGGTGTGTCTGGCAAACAGAGCTCTGGAAAAAAAACATATGTGATTTCAATGACATATTAGCTCATCTTTTCAGGCCATGCCTGCCAAAGAAAATTGTCCTAAATTAAATGTGATTAAATAAAAAAATATGCATGCACCCGAGTCCCAGCATATTTAAATATTTTGCAGAAATGCAACAGACTCCAATATAAGTAATTTCAGAACAAAAATCTTGATTACTTATTTTTGTTTCTGTGAGAGTATACACTACTGTTTATTAAAACAAAGTGTCTTTTATCCAGTAGACAGGACAGCAAACAAATGACAAAACCAACTCAGAGGGACTCAAATATTATACATGGCATTTGCCTGCTGCATCACAGTGTAAAACAATAAATGTCTGCAAAATGTTAATTTCTGATTGACTAAAATGTTGAAGAGTGCTGCAGGCAGAGGGAGGAAGAGAGGAAGCGGACATGGAAAGAATTGGAGTTTTCACCTTTTCTTCTCTTTCTTGCAATGATAGTCAGGGTGTTTTGTTTTTGCTTTTGTTTTTTTTTTTTTTT
>NDXB01008298.1:94824-117684 GCA_002631895.1 Agapornis roseicollis | reverse complement strand
TTGGGGTTTTCACCTTTTCTTCTTTTTTTTTCAATGATATTCAGGGTGTTTTTTTTTTGCTTTTGTTTTTTTTTTTTTTTTTTGTTTGGGTTTTTTATCATTTTGTAAATCCTTCTATCCAGTATTCTCTATCTCTTAAGTAGGTAAGAAGCTTAAAACCACCTTTCTCTCTTATAGCTTAGCTGCATACAAAAAAGGTTAGAAAGCAAGAAATGCTGCCAGTTGATAATGAAGTAGAGACTCTGGTCAGCCCACATAGTGGAGACATGGAAAAGCTGAACCTGAGTGCGTCAACAGCTTCATTTCTGTGTATCTAAATGGTAACAGGAATTGGGAGAAAACAGTAAGGACTTGTAAATATGAACTGTTTCAAAACCAAACATTTTGCCTCAGACACAGGAAGCAGCCACATCTCCATCCACTTCTTACAAGCCACCTCTTTTGTCATAAATATATGACAGAAAAATCTTCTGTCTAATAGAGAAAAACTTGTAAATCATGTGACTTGCTGATTTGATCTTACAGCATATGTTTGTGTCATTACTTACTTGTCATTTGGACAAATTGACTGATTGAAATCCAGAGCATTAATAGTCATGTACTGTTATAATTAACACAACAAAAATACTTCCTGTGGGGATTTCTGGTGCTGTATGCTGAGCAGTTTGCCATGTTCCTTTGTAAGACTGTAAGCTTGTTGGAAAGGGATGTGCTTTATTATATCAATGTAAGATTGAAAGAGACCCTAATCTTAAGATAACTATGTAAAAATCTAATACACAGAACAACCATTAATCGAGTGATGTCAGAATATTGTTCTATTTGAAATTCCTGGAAAAAGTAGCAAAGAACTTTTCAGGGGAAGCCAAATATACTTTTGATTTAAAAAAAAAAAACAAACATTTTTTTAATCTGTATGCATAATTTCACCTGTATAGTATAGTCCGCTGTGATAATTGAACGCCACAGTGCAATTTCTGTGCAATTCTTGCTAAGGTGATGTGCCTTGGTGCTGTTTGCCTCCATAAAAAATTTACATAATAAAAGCTAAAAGACGTAAAAGTCTCATGTTTCAGTGTAAAAGCCAGAAAGTAAGTAATGGTTTCTAGGTGGAAAAAGAAAAAAAAAAAAAATGGGCTGTATGGCCAGGTTACTGAATAAGAGCTGTTTCTTATGAAGATCTTTGCATTTTCCTTTAAAATACTTACTACTTCCCACTGTGAGACAGAAAGCTGAAAGAGATCTGGTTCTCTTATCTGATACAGCAATTTTGATGTTCTTCTCTGTGTGAATTAGTCAAGTAGAAATACACTGTTGGAATCGAGATATTTGTAAATGGATAAAAGTCTCGGTGTTTTATCAGAATTCTAGTGTATGAGAGAATCTCCAAAAGCTGTGTCCTTGAATATATTTCCTCCTTACATAAATAACATGGTATTTTGTATCAGATACTTGCTGATCAAAAGATTAACATTTGAAAGAAGTTGATAATTTGTATGTTCAGAGAAGTACCAGGATTTAACAGTCCACCCTTCCTTACACACAGAATCACAAGAGGAACATAGGAGTGAATATGCCAGGCTCTGTGACAGTTTAACTGCAAGAACTGATTTTGCAAAGTTCCTTTATTTTGATTAAAAAAAAAGTTTTATCTAAAGCAAGATTTAGAAAAGGTTTCTGATAACAGTTACTGCTCTGGTTATTTGTATCTGCGTACAAAATCCAATCTGCTTGTAAGAGCTATTACACCTTTAGTGAGAACTGGAAGCCTACTTCTGTCATTGCCCATTACTGACATAGTGGGAATTAGCACAGTACTGATAAACTTCTAGCTTGGATTGTCTGCTTAGAAAAAGTTGTTGTAAATTAGATCAGGGACACCGAGAAAGATTCTTACTCATTGTAACACAGTTTTTTTACAGTTAAATGTCTTAATGGATTTTAGTATTAATTGTCACTTAACGAATATAGTTCATTTGCTCAATTTCACAGTGAAAGAGGATTCTCCATTGATGCATGTTTTTCTCTCTGTTTTAAAATATTTAATCCCATATTGTATAATGAAATAATACAAGTTTCATCCAAAGATTATGGGAGCAGTTGCTGAGCCTTTTAAGTCTGGCAAAATTAGCCTCTTAAATGTTCTGCATATAGTTCAATACATGTGCCAGTGACCTTTCTTCTGTTGCTCTTCTTTTCACAACTACTGGAAGTACTTGATGGCTATTTTATGTCCTACTTAAAAGTGTTTGTATTCTTTGCTTACATTGCCACTTACCTGACATTTTTTACTTAAGGCCACTTGCAGTAAAAATATATGAGCCCTATATGTCCCACTGTGCCTAGAATATATTTTAAAATAAAGCTTTCAGTGCTTTACAGGTTTGCATCCTCTTCCACCCTTCACTAGTATTTGTCTTTTGCTTTCTGGACAATTTGCTTCATACTGTATATTACTTTCCTGTCAGATGTTGGCTGGAGGTATCATGTGTCAGTGGTGGCTTATTTTACTCACCACAGTTTAATGCAAAACCAGTCAGCAACAGAAAAGGAATCTGCTTTGTTTCAGTTCACAGTCTTTCCATTGTTACCATTCAGGAAAGGTAGGAAACACATACAAAACCATTTGTGAAATCATTAGGGATTTATCGTGTTCTCAAACAAAAAAGAATTGAAAAATTGTGTAGAGTTTTACTCATCATTATATGGAGTGATAGACTATTTCAACACTTCCCAGGAGTGCTAGTAAATAGGCATTTATCAGTGAGTCAGGTATGAACGTGTATGTCAGGACAACAGTATCCTCCAGCACATATTTTAGATATGTCTGTCAGAGGTCATTATTAGGAACTTAGTGATAAGTTTCATGATTTAACATAACAGTTCCTGGGAGTATGTTTTGCTGATTTCTGTTCCCTTTGGAATTAATGGCTGTGTCTCTATTTTGTCTCTAATTTGTACTCTACATGATTAGAGCAAAGGTCAGAAGTAAATATTCTGCATAAAGTCACTGTTTTGATAGTTTCACTGCTGATACGCAAGTTGATTCAGCCATCATGTTTTGTACTAAAATTTCATTTATGCCTTTTTAAGTTGAGCTGTAATTACTCTTACAGGACCATCTGAGTATGTGTTAGACTTACTTGTGTGTGCTTTAGTCAATGGTTGTAGAAGATTGATAAAATCAAAGTGGAAATAATTTTGTTGTCTTGGAGTGAATCTATAGCAGATAATCTAAAGGAGTTGCTGCTGGGTTTGAAACAAAATGAATAAATAAGAACACACTAAAAAGTCCTGCTGTCTCTCCTGAGTTTTGTCTTTACATTTATGTAATGGAATAGGTTTTGGCATTCACTAGTCAGCTGAACTGGCCTTCCATTGTTGTCATTCCTTCTCCAAGGAAGGGAATTATTTCATGTGAAGAACACTTTGAATTTGTTTGTTAAATGGAAACTGCCTTCGTAAGTCAAGAACCATGTAAACAGCATAGAGTTAAGTTTGCTTGGCTCTGGTTACCACAAGAAGTATATTCCATTTATTCTGAACATACTGGCAGGAAGATTGTTCTTCTATTTTGAATAGCTATTCCTCATACTATTGAATGTCTTCATTTAGGGTTAGGGAGTTATACTGTAGCATTGTGTCTTCAATTTGCATCTTAATTAACTTTAAACTGAAGCAGATAACTTATTTGACATTCTAAAGGAGAGCTTTTGTGTCCAGTTATTCAGGATTAGTATTCCACAGGGAAAGGGGCTGAGATAATCAGATTCTCATCACCTTGTGAAAAGTCCCTCAGGTACTGGCTAAAATTCTTGTTTGCAAGGTTCATTTCTGTTAAGTAGTAGGGGAATATAGGTTGTCATGTTTTACTGTTCTCAGCTCCTTCTTAGATCTACAATTAAAGGTCAGTTTAAGTCATGCAGATTCTTTCACATTGCACAGAAGTGAGTAGTTTCTGAGAGTCTGTGTGTGTATCCAAGTGTAGTGGTACCAATTTGTAAGCTTGCAGGCTCATTACAGCCTGGTGACAGTGGCATTCTTGCATGATTTGTTTTCCTTCTCCCCACTACTCCCTTTAGTCAAGATACAAATATAATTTGAATCACTTTCTAATGCACAAATTAATAAATACTCACATGAGATTCATATGTAGGAATTTTGCTATAGCAGACAATATTTTTGTTTGGTATTTCTGAAGACTGTTGAAAAATTTATTGCTCTGGAAAATAATTCAAGGGAAATGCAATAATCCTTTTATCAAGATACTTGATGTTCCCATTTAATCACAATAATGAATGCTTCTGACATAAGTCTAAGGGGCTAGATGGGATCCACCCAAGGGTACTGAGGGAACTGAAAGAAGTGCTCAGTGGGCCGCCTTCAATCATTTATCTGCAGACCTGGCTAACCAGGGAGGTCCCAGTTGACTGGAGGTTTGTAAATATGCTGGCCATCTACAGGACAGGCCAGAAGGAGCATCTGGGAAGCTATAGGCCTGTCAGCCTGACCTTGGTGCTGGTGAAGGCTAGGGAGCGGATCACCTTGAGAGCCACCATGCAGCATGTACAGGATAACCAGTCATCATGCCCAGTGAGCATGGTTCCTACTTGACCAACCTGATCATTTTCTATGACAAGGTGACCTGATTAGTGGATGAGGGAAAGGCTGTGGATTTTGTCTATCTAGACTTTAGTAAAGCCTTGATGTGCTTGAGGGTAAGAAGGCTCTGCAGAGAGATCTGGACAGGCTGCCTGGATGGATGAGCCAAGGCCAGTTGTGTGAGGTTCAGCAAGGCTCAGTACTGGATCCTGTGCTTGGATCACAACCATCCATGCAATGCTACAGGCTTGGAGTGGCTGAAAAGCTGCCCAGCAGAAAAGGATCTGGTGGTGTTGGTCAACAGCCAGCTGAATGTGAGCAAGCAGTGTAGTCAGGTGACCAAGAAAGCCAACAGTATCCTGGCTTGCATCAGGAATCTTGTGGCCAGCACGACTAGGGAGGTCAGTGTCTCCCTGTGCTGGGCACTGGTGAAGCCCCACCTGGAACACTGTGTTCAGTTTAGGGTCCCTAAATGAAAAAAAACCCAACCCATTTTGTTGCTGGAGCATTTCCAAAAGAGGGCAACAAAGCTGGTGAAGGGTCTAAAATCCTATGAGGAGAGGCTGAGGAGATTGAGGTTGTTCAGCCTGCAGGAAAGGAGGCTGAGGGGAGATGTTACTGCTCTCTACAACTGCCTGGAAGGAGGCTGCAGTGAGGTGGGTGTCAGTCTCTCTTTCCAAGTAAGAAGCGATAGGACAAGAGGAAACAGCCTCAGGCTGCACCATAGGAGGTTTAGGTTGGAGAGTAGGAAGAACTCCTTCACTGAAAGAGTTGTCAAGCCTTAGGACAGGCTGCTCAGGGAAGTGGTGGAGTCACTTTTGTTGGAGTTATTGAAAAGACGTGTAGATACAGTGCTTAGGGACATGGTTTAGTGGTGGACTGGGCAATAGGTTAATGGTTGGACTTGATCTTAAAGGTCTTTTTCCATCCTAAATGATTCTATGATCTATGAAGATAGTCAATCTGTGCTCACAGCATTTGGTTGAAACAGGGTATAGACAAAGTTTTGTGTAAGTTTTAAGTGAATTTCATTTCTCTTCCTTAGCTGTTCAAAAATGCAGAGCTCCTATGCACACAGCTGTAAAGGAACTGAAGTTATTGTAGAAACATGCATGTTGGTTGAAAAATTTAACATAGAGAGTCTTTGAAGATTATATAACATAGATGAAAATTCAGTTCACTTTCCTCTGTATTGCATTTCCTGTGACTCAGTCCCTTTGTTTTAGGTGAGCCACATAGGGATTATTACATAAAGAAAGCAAAGTGTTATATTTACTGCCCTATCTCAGAGTTTATCTCTATTTATGATATATGATTAGTCTTGCCAGTTTGATAGGATACTTAATAAGAAATTCAGAAGAAGTTAAGTAAATTTCTATTTTTAATGGCTAATTTATAACCTGTTGAGTTTAACAGGTCAGATTAAAAGAAAAAAAGAAAGATATTACCATGAATTCCAGATTGCTAAAAGAGTTGTTCTTAGGCATTCTTGCAGTCTCTTTGGGATCCATTTCCTGTTCAAGAGATGAAAGTGGAAATTAAAATATGCTTGAAGCTCAGCAGGTAGATGCAGCAGCTAGATAAAATGTATCAATTTTATTTGATTCAAACCTTTTCTAACCATGAGGAACTTCACTATTGCCATTTCATCCATTAAAAACAAAGAAACCCGCCTGATTTTATAGGTGGCTGTTGACCATGCAGGTTTCCATCTCATAAGGTATGTTTTCAATGTTCTCTCTTTAAGACAGTATCTTATATTGCTGCCCAGATGGTCACTGTTGTATGTCAGCCTACTTTACCGTTACCTCCTCTATGCTGGGAGCAGCTCTCTAGACCTAAAATATAGCTCTCCCCACCTCAAAATCCTGAAACCTCTGCTCTTTAAAGTCTTGAAAATCTTTATTGTAAATAAGGGCAACATAGTTAGTAAATCACTATGATCCTGTGGTTTTAGTCCTTACATTTTTAGCCTTGTAAATGTTTGGATTTTTCATCCTCCTCCTTCAGGCTTTCCATAAAGACAACAGTTATGCAGCAGTTCTGAAGTCCTTTCTTTAGTGACTGAATTTTCTTTGTGTCTTCTTCCCGATCTGACTGTCTTATTTTGATATATTTACCCAGGGGAGCACCAGCTGTGACCCACTTTACATGCTTTTGGACTGCTTAGATGCTATTGTGGTTCATATACAAATTAGTTTTTAATTTTTTTTCCTAGCAGCTGCTGTTTTAGTAACTTGACATCAGATTTTGTGTTGTGTATATTGCACATTGGCAAGGAAACTTACTCCTACTGTTTACCAGTTTTCAAAGTTTGTGGGGTTTTAATTCACAAATTGTGTTGAAAATCAAGGTTTCAGGATTTATTTCATGAGGTGATTTTCAAAAGGAGTACAAAATTGCTTCAGCTTGTTTGAAGTGCTTTCTGCTGATAATTTAGAAATGCTTCATTTAAATTAAACACGTATGAATGTAGAGAAATAGAAATTTTATTTAATGTGCTTAAAATATTAGAGTTAGTTGTGTGTTTGGGCTTATGTCTGTATTGGTATCCCTTTTGATGTGAGAATTAGACAAATATTACAGTTCTGCCAATAGCTTTGCTTAGGAGGAAGGGTAAATGTTGGAGGCAAAGATTATCTTTTTTGTTAACTCCAGTTTCCTGGTACACAGCAAGAATCAAATAGCCATTGAGTTAGGAATTGCAGTACTGTTTCAAGTCTTTTTCAGCTGGGCCACATCCCAAAAAAACATACTCTCTTAGTTTTTTTCTGGGTTCTGCAGTCCCAAGATCTGATGAGATTAGATAGTTTAAACTAGTTTGTGCCTGTTTCTGTAATGTTTCTCCCTGCTTTTCCCTACTGCACACACAAAAACTTTCACAAAGCAACAACCATTGCCACTTTAACTATGTGGTCTAGTTTCTGACCAGTTTTGCATATCTTGGGTTTTTTTTGTGTGGCACTGACATATGCTTGTCTTTAATCCAGATAAAGGCATCTGCAACCACCGTTTGACTGATTCTATGGAAGTATAAGGACTCCACAGTTATTTTCAATAAGGATTGAGGTTGGGAATTTGTCAGGCCGTCATGCCTGGGCTCAGAATGGATATGCCAAAAGTAGGGTTGTGCTGAGGATTAAAGTTGTATATTATTGTGTTAATAAATGTGCTCAGAAAGCAAAGTCTTGGAAGAGTTGGGCAAGGAAAATCAGTGGTCTTACTGAGGAGACATTTCATCATTTATGGATGTTTCATTATTTACTGAAGCTGTATGGAAATGGATGGAGTTAGGGAAAGATTGGAGCTTTCCATTTTGGGGTTGATCGAAACAGTACTGACAGAGTGAGGATAGGGCAAAAAAATTTAATATTTCCCCAGTCCAGTCATAGAATCATAGAATAGTTAGGGTTGGAAAGGACCTTAACATCATCAAGTTCCAACCCCCCTGCCATGGGCAGGGATGCCATGGGCACTAAACCATGTCACCCAAGACTCCCTCCAGCCTGGCCTTGAACACTGCCGGGGATGGAGCAAAAAAGGTTTGCAAGTATTATATTATTTTCAAAAACGTTTTGCTACCACTATATTATTTTCAGATTAAATCTGAGTGTCTATGGCCAAATAATTTTTGTGTCATTCCTATACCTTAAATTAAAAGGGCAATAGCAGGTTAAACTGAGTAGCATACATTATTTTATGTCTGGTTTATGCCTAGGATCTTCCATAGCCTTATAATCAGGAAAACATGTTTTGAATGAATAATTAAAAAAAAAACCAAAACAAACAAAAATAAAAACCAAGCCATAAACAAAAAAGAAAGCTCATCCCCCCAAAAACCCGGCTTTGATTTAAGGCATGGTTAATATTCCTTCACTTATTTCTTCTCTGTCAGATAAAACTCCCACCACTACAGCGTTGCCATGCAATAAATTTTGTTTTGCTATTTTTTTTTCCTCGTGATTCATTGGGATTAAGCATTTGTTAAACTGCACTTCAAAAATTCCTGTTTACCATTTTTCCATGGCAAGGGGGTTGGAACTAGATGATCTTAAGATTCTTTCCAGCACTATCTATTCTATGATTCTATGATATGCTGTTTTTCCACTAGGTTAACTCTAACTCAGATTTGCTAAAACTAATTTATTTAAAGAAATACAAGATTAAAAAAAATCTTGCAAGGTGCTTTTTTTTTTTTCCCCTCTAATTTTTGTGGAGACAAGTATATGTAAAGTAGATGTATTTGCTATTGAGCTTGGATAAATACTGGGGAAAATTACCATGAAATATTGCTATCCTCCATTCAGTTGCAAAGCATTTGCTTGTCCCTGTGCTCTTGTCAGGAAAGACTTGTTTTAGTAATTGCTGGCTTAGGCAGAGTTTTTTTGAAGTTACTCTTTCGTTCCCCTTCTTCCTCATGCCTGCACCCAAACAACTACACAGTACAAAACTTAATTTGCTTAATTGAGTTAAAGAACAGGCATGTGGTGAACTCAAACGGCTGAATGAAGGATCAAAGGAGGGTGGCTAGTGTAAATGTGAGTGCAGGGTCATGGTCATTGTGGGATTAGGGTAGAAGAATGTAAACCCAGATACTATGAAGGCAGGAAGGTTTGAGATGACAGCATGGTGTAGCTGGTGGAGTCACCATTGCTGGAGGTATTCAAAAGATACGTTGATATGGTGGTTAGGACATAGTTTAGTGGTGGATTGGGCAGTGCTAGGTTAACGGTTGGACTCAGTGATCTTAAAGGTATTTTTCCAACCTAAAGGATTCTATGATAAAACACATTCTCCCATTTAGATCCCCTTGACATCACCTTTATCCTTTGGACCTCACCACATCTACAAAAGTAAAGCATTTATGGCTAATAGTGACTGTAATGTCGTTATTTATTCTAGGTTAAACATGCAACTGGGGGAAGTTGTCACCTGAGAGGAAGAAACATTTTGGTGTATCAAAGTCTTTGAATGCATTTGGATTAGAAAACTTTCTGACATACTTGCTACAATGAACTGGTAAATGCAGTCCAAATCCAACTGTGTAATCTGTTGTCAGACATTTAACAATGTCCAAAATTTGATAGTTTAAAATTCTGTTTGTAGTTTCTTCTGAGCACAACTTCTAGTTGTGCTTTTGTTGTAGTGTGGTCAACTAGTGTGATTGTTGTACAATAACTGCTGTGGATGTGTTCGATATTCTCAGATACTTACTGGTTGCTGATTCGGACTTTTATATAACACAGGCTACAGAATAGGTTCTGATGGCCTTTCCCTGTTGGGAGGTCACATCATCTTTCAGTTTAATAAAACCATTTGGTTATACTGAATAAGAGAAAAATCAATTTCTGAGGTATTGATTGGAATGGAATCCAAAAGGTCAAGTGCATTACCTTATCTTGAAATCTCCGAGTTAATACTCTTTTCAGCTAGGTATTAAGTGTTAGGTTTGGCTGATCATCATGGATGAGGATTATGAAATAGAGAATGAAATGCTGTTTTAGGCAAGAGTAGCTGGTGCTGTGCTTTTAGGACCACTGAATGCGGAGTGTTCAGGAATTAAATGGTTCTAGATTTATTAATCATCAACACTTACCAATATAATTTTACTTTAAAATACAAATTCTGTGAAGATCTTCAATGCATAAATTATTGGCTGGAGCAGCAACAGGAGACAGTATACAGAATGGCTTAATCCCTGCCCTAGGAGCTTATAACCTCTATGAGAAAAAGACATGACAAGTGCTCTCAAAGGACTGGAAGAATGGAAGATATGATAGTTCTTTTCAGAACTGTGCATAGACCAACTTTCTGTACAGCTTGATGGTTTCACATTATTGACCCATACTGCCTTGATTGGGATGTTAAGAGTAATTGCTGCCAATTTCAAGTTCCTACTTGGTGCTATGAAGGTACAACTACAGACAAAAAGTATATACTGCAGTTTCACTGCTGTGCTTCAATTTCAGAGTGCTTTATACACTGATAAATAATAGAATCATAGAATAGTTAGGTTAGGAAAGGACCTTAAGATCATCTAGTTCCAACCCCCCTGCCATAAGCAGGGACACCGCACACTAAACTGTGCCACCCAAGGCTTCATCCAACCTGGCCTTGAACACTGCCAGGGATGAAGCACTCACAACCTCCCTGGGCAACCCATTCCAGTGCCTCACCACCCTCACAGGAAAGAATTTCTACCTTACATCCCATCTAAACTTCCCCTGTTTAAGTTTGAACCCTTTACCCCTTGTCCTGTCACTACAGTCCCTAATGAAGAGTCCCTCCCCAGCAGCCCTATAGGCCCCCTTCAGATACCGGAAGGCTGCTATGACGTCTCCACACAGCCTTCTCTTCTCCAGTCTAAACAGCCCCGACTCTCTCAGTCTGTCTTCGTATGGGAGATGCTGCAGTCCCCTCATCATCCTCGTGGACCTCCTCTGGACTTGTTCCAACAGCTCCATGTCCTTTTTATGTTGAGAACACCAGAACTGCACACAATACTCCAAGTGAGGTCTCATGAGAGCAGAGTAGAGGGGCAGGATCACCTCCTTCGACCTGCTGGTCACGCTCCTTTTGATGCAGCCCAGGACATGGTTGGCTTTCTGGCCTGCAAGCGCACTCTGAAGCTGGCTCATGTTCATGTTCTCATCGACCACCACCCCCAAGTCCTTCTCCGCAGGGCTGCTCTGAATCTCTTCTCTGCCCAATCTGTACCTGTGCCTGGGATTGCTCTGACCCAGCTGTAAGACCTTGCACTTGGCATGGTTAAACTTCATGAGGTTGGCATCAGACCACCTTACAAGCGTGTCAAGGTCCCTCTGGATGGCATTCCTTCCCTCTAGCATATCCACCGAACCACACAGCTTGGTGTCATCGGCAAACTTGACCAGCTTTACCTGAAAGGTGGGCTTTAGCACAGGTAGGAAAAGTATATTAGACAACGCACAACACATTAGACGATACAATAATTGTCTGTTGACAATTAGAGAAAGAGGAAAGCCTATCTGTACTTTGGGTTTCTGTCTTAGTGTATTTACATCTTTAGCAAAAATTATTGTGCACATTGTGTGATGAAATATTTTTGAGATTTCTTTAGATTCACTAAAAATTTAGTAGTGGTGTAATTACTGCTTCTCTTTTCAGAAATGGAATGAAATGCACATATCTCTCTCCATCTTCACTGTTTTAATTAATAATAGTATGTAAAGTTGTTTACTTAGTTCTTGTGTTGGGTATTGAATGCACATCTCTATGGCTCCCATAGTTGTTGTACCTAAAATCACACTTCTTTTCTTCCCCGCTAGTTGGGATTAAGTAAAAAGACAACTTGGGAGATGGAAAAGCATGGCGAATCTTTCTACATAGAGTGATTAAACATAACAAAAAGAGAGGAAGAAGAGAGTAAACAGACTCCAGCAAGATACATTGTCTGAATGGAGTGTGTAACACAGGCTGTAGGTATTGGACATGTCATGGGATAAGTTAAACTTCAGTTCTGAATCTTTAAAATTCTGTTTATCCTGCAGCAAGAAAAGGTTTTTCTCTTTAAGGGAAGTTAAAATTATTGAATGGGAATAAAACTTTTATGGCAAAAATTGTTCCCTGGGGAAGAATGGAATAGAACATAGAGACTTGCCTGGCAGTCTGGTCTCAGTGGGAATGACACCTTGTAGAAACAGCATTGTTTAATTCTGAGTGTGTATTAAAGTGATTTCTTTGGATGCTTATGGTGCTGGAACTCTCAGACCACAACCAAATTGTCTCCCACAGTGAAAGCTGCTTGAATCGAAATAATTGGACAAGTTCTGTTAGAAACATGTTATGCTGTTGCAGCAAAAGGTAGATCATTTCTCAAGACTACAGAAAGATATTTATTTTAGAATTGGCAAACTGGATTTAGCTAGCACTTAATAAACATGGAATTAGTAAAAATTAATGCATATACGGAATAGTCTTAGTTTACCATATGAATTGCATCAGCACTTTTCAATGACATTGAATTTTAGAATGTAAAATGTTTGAATGTGTACATTCTCTGAGAATTGGAAGCAGCTTAACATTATTGCAAAATATGATGGGCTGATAACAATAAAAGAAATCAGCATTTTTATTGTTTTGTTTAGATTCTGAAAATCAGAGATGAGGAACAAGATAACCATGTTCATAGATTTTATTGGTGAATTCCTCATCTGCATAAATGTGACTCAGTTAATGACAACCAAATGGTTCTATGCTGAAGTGTGAGTGCTTTAGAAAAGGCTCTTTACTGAGAGGTTTATTTTTCTTCCAAGGAAGATGGAATAAATATAAATCATATTAACCTATTGATGGTAAAAAATTATAGCTTCAAATGCCACCAGTGCTTGCCAAATTTTTAAGGTTGGTTGACCTGAATAGAACTAGCAGCCATCACCTCTGGCATGCTTGTGGCTGCTGCTGAGGTTACATGCTGAAACCAGTGATGAAGTACAGTTTTTAATCCACAATGTGCCTATGGGGCTAGACAAATACTCTTCCCCTGAAGGTATACTATATTTTCAGAGTATTTAAAAAGCTAATTAGGGGAAGGAGGTATGCTGAGCGTCATACTTTCACTGTTAGGATTCCATTTCCTCCCACAATTGGTAAATAGCAGTGTAGGCAGAACTATATATTAGTGTTGACCAGACTTCTCTGTTAACTCAGTACTGGGTATATGCCTTTGTCTTTAGTTAGGCTGTAAATAACATTAAAATAATTATGGCTTTTCTGCTTTGATAGAAATGTGTTTTGGTTAACTGGTTTGTCAAATTACCATTGATTAAATAAGTAGCCATATGATCTCCACTGAAAGCCAGAGAAATGAAAATTTGTACTTTATATCTTCCATATAAGCTCAGAAAATCTGAGAAATCTGAGTCCCTTCAGTGAGCTGCTTTCCTTAAATCCTCTGTGGGCCAGAGGGCATTAATTGTGATCCTTCATTTTGCCATCCAACAGCAGCTCTCAAGTGCTTATTCCATACTCAGGCTCAAATTCAATTTTTAGTAGAAATAGTTGCAGTTCTGTGCATTGTAGAAGAGTTTAATCAGGTTTAAGACGCCAGATTTAAAGTCTCTATTCCTCAGTCATTTTCATAGGTGTTTTAACTGTATCCAATTCTATCATGCTGCCTGGAAACTGTTTTAAAGTAGTGATATTTTTTTTGAATCCCTGATTCTCATTGTAGGGTCTGGGATTGAAATTATAGGAAAAAAACAGGGTTTATGAGACATCTCTAGCAACTGCACTATATTTTATAGAAATAAACTTGTAATTGCAGTATGTAAAGTAGGAAAATATTAGCTTCAGTGTTTGGCATTAGATTTGATGGGCAAATAAACATATGAATGTTGCAACTCTGCAGAATTGTTATCCCAGTGTCAAAACTTGAAATGTAAATTGCAGGAATGTCACTAGTAGTTTAAGCTGAGATGCTAAACTTCAGAAATATGCTGTAAAAGTATACAATGTTCTTTGTAAGGAAGCTTTGATTTCTGCATTTAAAAAATAATACTTAGCAATTATAGAATCATAGAATCATATTGATTTTCTTTTTTTTTTTTTTTTTATAGACATAATTGTCAGTACATGGAAACCAGGCCTTGCATAAAGCAGACCTACAGAAGAGAACTAGAAAAGCAAGACTTATGNTATTTAGAAATTATAAAATTATAGAATTTTATTGTTTTTTTTTTTTTTTTTTTTTTATAGACATAATTGTGAGACTAGGTGTGCATGTGATGACTAAATTTTATAGGAATTAATACATTTTCAAGTGAAGTCAGATACTTGGACTACTGATTACAAGAGGTAGCAGCAAAAGCATTTTTACCTTGATGCCAGCAGTAGACATACAACACTGTCTCAAAATTGAGAGTGAAGTGTTTGGGAGTGAAAAGACAGCATTTAGGCTTGTGGATTTGTGAGCTGGGAGCCACAGAGGCGTGAAAGCACAAACATGAGTGATCCAAACCGTGAGGGAGGAGAACTGAGATGTGAAGGCTGTAGGGCAGGACAGATTGTGAGAGAGTGGGAAGTATAAAGATTACTTGGGGGCAACATTAATTGGAATTTGGAAAAGCAGTGCACTTGAAGATGACTATCCAAAACCCCATAGGACAGCTGGCTGGCAGTCCTTGCTCCTCTGCTCTCTGCAGCCCAAGAATGCTGGTTTTGTCCTTCCCTTGCTATTTATTGCCCTTGCACGGATTTCTTCACCCTCCCACAATTCCCAGATTTCAATTGTGGTTATAGTGTAAATATCTGTTAAGCCAAATATTAGCTAAGTTAAGGACTTTGCTTTATCAGGAAATGCATTAGGCAGGCATGTAAAACTACATGCATATCTTCTCATATGTATGTGACCCTTGTTTGTGTGTTTTCAAAAACATTTGGATTGATAGTTAAATATTTGGGCTATTCACTCATGAAAAAAATTACATTTTTTGAGGTGTATATTTCACACACATTTTGTATCTGCACTGACTGGTAGGCCAAGGAAAATACTGTTTTTAGAATGCATGGCATAATATGGCTGATCTGATGACAAAATCGTTAGCACTGGTATATTTTGTCTTCATTGCCATTAAAAATAGTGAAGAATTCTAATGTGTCAGAGAATATATTTGTTACTAGATTAGGACATACTTAAGTGGTATCTAGAAGTGTATGTGCTTTTTCCTGGCAGTCATGTTTTTTATGAATGTGTGTGGCAAAGACTGAAAATGGTAGTGGTATGTACAGTGAATACTGTTACAGTAAAATGCATATTTTATGAAGTGTGGAACAAAGAGGATAATTCACTGATTTTAATTTGGTGAACAAGATTTGAAGAATAAGAATATGATTTCTTTAATACCTACCATACCTGTTGGAAATACTCTGTTTCTCTGGCTTCATTTACTATGGGATATATTTTTTTACTGTATATTTTACTTAGTATACTGTGTTATTGTTTAGTCATTGATAATAAAGGAGGAGACTTTTGTGAGAATCTTAAGCCTTTAATATAAAATTTGCAAAGCAGTGCAGATGATTTAGAAACACAACTTATGGACTGTAATGACAAGTCTAGCAGCTAAGACCTACTTGTTGGGGTTTATGGAGTTTATTTGGTTAACTTGAGTAGTATGAGATCAATCTCCTCTCCTTCTCTATTTTAGTCATGTAGCAATGGGTGTGATACCTCAAACAAACAAACAAACCCAACTAATAGGAACTTTTAGTTTGCAGTATTGTAAGTCCAGTCTTAATTTGACTTGATGTTGCCTTTGAATTTATTTTGGACTTCTACAAACAAAAGAAAAAATAGATCCCTACCAAGTAAGGACAAAATTAAATAATCTGCCAGTATTAATGGAATAAGCAGGGGGTTTGGTTTTCATGATCGGCACAAAAATAGAACTGAGATCCCAAATGAATGCTGCAATGATGTGCACACTTACAAAGGGAACTTACCTTGGGGATTTGCTTCTTTTAACATCAAAAAACCAGTAAGATGAGTCTGAGTGATCCAGTGAAAATAAACTCTAATTGTTCAGAAACTGAGTGCGAAATCTGAACCTAAGTCAAGAAATTTTTTTTCAGGATGGTCTACCCTGAAGTTTGTCAGTGCATACTCTGGCTCTGTGGCACCTCAATTGTCACCTCCTTTAGTGTGAGGGATGAAACACAGACCTACCTAACCTATTCTAACATCTGGTAGTCAGGCCTGGAAGCAAGAGGTATGCATCTAATCTCTCAAGTGAGGAGGGGAATTGGATGCACACTGTGTTTGTTATTTTCTACTATATACCTCTTGGTAGCTGGGTTTTTTGTGTATTGTATTGAAATTCTTTGTTTAAACCCTCTGGATGTTTTGAAAACTAGTTTGGAAATGCTGAAAATTGAAGGGGATTAACAAGATACACAAGGAATTTGGGACAAATTTTTAGAAGGGGCTTCCACTGGTATGTAGTGAATATCAGTGTTAGCAGTAGGTAGCATGTTTTTCAGCAATAGTTTCTAGTAGTCCTCTTTTCTCTCAGATAGCAGCATTGAGACATGGCTAGAAATGAGATACAGGAGATACACAAGATAATGTCTTGTCTTTTAAGTCCTCATGCTATATAGCATCTTAAATTGAAGGAAACGAGAAGAGAAGCATCTTTGAAATTCCTACGTACGTAGGAAACATTAGCTGTGGGGCTGTGGTCCTAGCTGATTTCTGTTTGCTTTGTGCTTGGGGAAAGTAAAGGATACAGAATGAACAGACAGACTTCAGGTGACCTAGTAGTTCTCATCCCTCAGTCATTGGTGTTCCCCCGGTGTAACCTGGAGAGAAGAGAAGGGGAGACCAGCAAAAAATTAGCAGTTCTCTGAGCATGGAAGTTAGCCAAATTCTTTGTCACAGAAGAACTATCTGTCTAAAGCAGCATTATTTATGGGTTTTTTTGACTGTGAATTGTTCATGAACAGGCATTCCTCTTTGCTTATGTATTATTCACAAATGAAATTGAAATATTTTGTGAACAAATGTTAGTCCACGGGCATAAACTCTTAGGTTGAATTAATTGCGATGGGTTGTTCATTGTGTGCAGTTGGTCACCTAGATCACAGAGTACTGTTTCTACTTCAGATTTGGTGACTGAATAGTAATGAATTGTGCATAGCCTGTAGAAAGACACATTTTTATTCTCTGCAGCTGTGGATTTGTACTAAGAGATGGATACCATCTCTGGCTCAAAAAGTCCCAAGCTCAGGAAGTGTTGCTGCATATTGCCAATAGGTTTGAGCACACAATTTAGAAAGTATCAGTGTGTATTTTTTCTGTTTTACATACTCTTCATAACTTTTCCTGGGTGATGACTGTCAGAGGTAGGACACAAAGCAGTGGGGATGCATGGTCTGATCTCTTACACATGTTGCTGCATTTACCTGAAATCCCAAGTATTTATGTGTATACCTTTTTTGATGTAGTTTGGTATAATGTAGCAATTAACTGGGTCTGATATTTTGGGGACCATCTGAAAATGCTTTCCACTTGAGCACAAACATTAAACATGGGGTCATTTTTATGGGTTGCTTTTGTGTTAGGTAGATTGTTCTGCTGAATTATGGCAAAGATTATTTTTGGCCACTTTACCATTAAAACTAAGTGAATGATTCTTATTGAATCTGTATGGTACTGTTAAAGACAGAGAGAAGGTCATATGAAAAGTCAGTGAATTGAAAGTCTAGGAAATAGGGAGTAATAAAAATATATTTTGATTTTTCAGAATAGTTTGGAGTAGCTGAACAGGATGATAGAAACTGTAGTAGCAACAGCATACTAATGATTTATTAATTTGAATTCTTTCATATTTATTCTTTAAGAGTGTTCCTTCTTGTTAAATGCTTCCTCATACTAGTCTATTTCTGCACTCCATTATAAATGCAATATATATCCTGTACAGAAACGGTAGACTTCTTTCTCTGCATGGCATTAGATTTTCTGTTGTTTAAAATTGAGAGGAAAAAGGGAGAAAAAGGTAGTAAAAATACAATGTCATTTTCATGGTAAAGTACAATTGTTTATCTATTAATATGTATCATAACTAATTGCAAATTACTGCATAAATTATGTTTTTTCTATGCTACTATTTGCATATTGCAGTATACTCTTGCAGGGAATGTTCTTAACAACTCTAGCTGTTATTATTGAGCAAATGCATATTTTAGTGGTTATATTATCAGTAAGAAATCTCAAAACCAAGTTTTGCCTATCTTGAAATTTTGTTTGAGCTTCAGATTTAAAATATGTATATATAGAATAAATGCTAAAACAGTGCTGTACACATTGTCTTGGTTATAAAGGATCTATGAGCAAAAAAATAAAACAGAGGGAAAAAACCCAAAACAAAGCAAAAAGTCTTATTTACATCACCAGAGTAGGAACTGACATGGGCTCAACAGTCTCTGCTTAAATCAAGCCTGTTCTATTGGTTTCCAGTGCTGGTTTCACCTGCTGATGGGAAAAGGTGCAATCAGTATGAGGACTGTCTTATTTGTTGGTGTGCAAAGTTTTACTGCAATCAAAACCCCTCTGATATGCTACTAATTTAATTTGAGTTATTTCTACTTAAAATAGGACATTCATTTAATCTGGTTTCCTGTCTTGGGGCTTTTCTGAAATAATCACTCATTTAGCTTGGTTTCTTAGGAAAATGAGATGTAAGTGATTACACTGCCAACTGTGGGCCCCCTGTTAATTGCTAAACTTTTGGCTGGCTCCAGTCAATATGTCAGCGTTGAAGTCATTATGATAAAGATTAAAAACAAAACAAAACAATCAGTTATGTTGGTTGGGGAGTAGAGGTCCACATTAAAGCTTCAATGGAGCATAAAGCAGTTTTAAGTACACTTTAGCCATAGTGGGAGGGTCACTGGCCTGTTGATCAGTCAGCATAGTTGGATGGGTGAATAACCTTATACCTGGCATCTCATGCTGCATGCTGCCATGTGGTCTGTTAAGTGAGCAGGGCACATGGGAGAGGGAGCATATAGAATATGACAGGTTGATACACATATAGTACAAATCCACTGGAAATCACTGCATGGATGTTCTGCTCATTTTTCAAAGGCCTTTATAGTCTTGTATGTCCATCTAAGAGGAGCCAAGATGATATGTCCTAAATATGAATTGATTTTACTCTCAATAGGTTTTGAATTTCACATCACATTATGTTGTTTCATATGGGCTTATTCATGTTTTACTCTGTCATGTATGCATATATTGAATATATGCTATAGTAAGGGAAAAAACACCCTGAAAATAATATACTAATGGGTATTAATGAAGAATTAATTGATGAGTCCTAAGGACATTCTAGAAATTTCATAAAATTGATTTACTTTTCAAGGTATTCAGCATTGCTATAGTTATGATGAATTGGTTTGTCTTCAGTAAAGAGGAAATCCTTGTACATTAAATGTAGAAATGTCAATACGTTCTTGGTACACCAGTCAGTTATGTTATAATCGCGAAGATATGAATACTAATTTGAGAGACCACTTAACCTGGAGGAATGTGCTTCTTTCACAGTACGAATCTTCTTATAGTATCTTAATAAGGAGAGTAAGCAACCCATACCCCTCCCTGTACATGAAAGTACTATTGTGAGGCTTGGCTACATTCTTTCCACCACTAGGTAAGTTCCTTAATGCAGGGCACAGCTTTTTGCTTTGGGAGAGGTTAGGAGGGGAAGTGTAGTGTACACAGCATATTCTTCACAGTGTTACCTAACTTACCTTAAGGCAGTGGAATGGTGTCAAACTCGGTGCAGCAAGATTTTTTTGCATCTCTATGGTGAAGGAATGCAGGTTCACTTCTGGAGGGGAAAACCCTACATAAAAAATCTCCAGTGTGCGCTCTGGCTCTTAAAAGATATACGAAGACTGTGAACAGGGAATTAGTAATCTGAGGAATTCAGGGGCAAAGAAAGCTTTGGGAGGAAATGAAAAACAGAGAATCATGATTTCATAGCAGATGAAATGAAGGTAGCAAAAGAGAGGCCATGATATATGTAATCAGGTGTTGATTCCCTGGGGGGGGATGACAGAATAGGCAGGGCTGCTGGAACTGTGTGCCAGTTACATTCATAGCCAAAGTATGCATACAGCTGTTGTTTTGAGATAGCATTTCTCTGTAATGTGCCATTTTGGTTTATTCCTGTGAGTGGTGAAGTGATAACTAGTTTATTTGAAATCCATCAATGTAGAATGTATTGCAGACAGAGGCTGTGCTATCCTGTTATACTTCTCCCCATTTTTATAGTCTCTCTGCATAAATATGTACACCCTCCTTCAGATTGTTCAGTTGAGGGGCTGTACATGAATGACTTGTGGAGTAGACAAGGCTCTTACTTTGAATAATAAACAAAATTAACATAATTGTGTAGAAAAACACTTTATTTATGCTGATTGAGAATGAACTATCTCAGGCCTTGAGGGAAATGTACTGTTGTACCTTGTTGCATACAAACAAGAATGTGTGTGCTGATGATTGGCATAGTTTTCTGAAACTCCCAGGGCACTGAGCTGCCTGTCTTCAATCACCCTCAGTTCAGCTCTGAGGAAATGGCTTTTGCCCAACTGTACTCTTGCAGCTATTGATAGATGTGCAATTAGAGGTGTTGGACGAAGCCTTGGGTGGCATGGTTTAGTGTGAGGTGTCCCTGCTTATGGCAGGGGGGTTGGAACTAGATGATCTTAAGGTCCTTTCCAACCCTAACTATTCTATGATTCTATGAGAATGTTAGTCCATAACTGGGACAGCCAGGTCTTTGTTCTGTCTCAAACGACTTCACAGGTGAAACAGCTGAAGAGCCAAACTCAGGACAGAAATGTATTAAACCAGGAATATCATCTTTAAAAATCAAAATATAGTATCAGGCTGATTTTGAGGAGGTATATAATTTGCCATAATCTTATAATGTATTTTCAGTCCGTATTTTTAACTATAATTAAAGTCCATGACAATATCAATGTATTTGCATACACAGCAACACAGTTTCTTGGATCAGTTAAATTTGACTATGTTGGTCAGCTGCTCTATGTTGAACTACACTAATCTGGGTAATGTCTGTAGGAAATACTGTAATATATTGTAGAGAATTTAGCTCTAAAAACAAAACAAAAGAATGAGCATTAAATTTGTTTTTTAAATTAAGTTATACCAAACCTCCCCCATTTTTTTTGCAAGTGTAATAGCAAAATAGTATTAAAATTTTCACATTTAACGAATATCTGTATATTGCTAAAATTTCAGGTTTAGACTTGGTCTAGTACGTAGCATGGGTATTGGTTGAAAAAAATATTTCTCTAATGACAGGCAGTAAAAGATATTTAAAGTGAATGGATTTATAATAGAAAATAAAATTAGAATTAGCTTTGTGAGCAGAATTTAGGAGCTTTACAAAGAAAGCATCAACCTCGGTCCTGTTTACTCATCTTTGGCTTTTTATCAGGTATTATTCTCTGCTTTCAATGAGCTAAGTATTTGCTTTCAGTTGCATATTTTTTCTTGGCTACTGTTACAGATTGTACCCGTCATTTAATTATATTAAATAATTTTTGTGTTTCATAATATGCTATATCTGCCAATGAATATACAGCCACAAGGCAGGGTTTTATCTGTATATCTGAAAAAGATTTTTTTGCGCATAAATCTGTCTTGGAACCTAATGTTAAAAAACCCAAAAGTCTGGGCCTGTGCCTGGAGTACCACCACCTCCCCCCTTCATCCCTGGGTGCTTGTTGGGCTGTTCCTTACACTGTTTTTCCATATTCCTCTTCTTTCTTTCTGGTGTTTTTGCCATTTATTAAATCTGTTTTCATAGGATACTACCAGTGTGGCTGAGGGGCTCAGCCTATGTCTGTCTGCAGTGCTCCAGAACTTTTCAGAACCAGCTGGAGCTGGCTGCGTTCAGCACAGGGCAGCCCCAGCCTCCTCTCACAGAGAACTCTCAGCCATGCTTCCCGGTACACTTTTAAATGTCATTGCCAGTGGTAATGTTTATTTTCATAAACCGAAATAGTTTGTTTTGAAATGGTAGTTTCAATCTTCTGAAAAACTCCAACTTCAAATCTTTATTCTTGCTCTGAAAAGGGACTTTGAAGTAAGATAATGTTGACTAAGACTATGAAAACGTGGAAATTTTATTATAACTTTTCTGATGGGAATAGAAAGCTTTTTACATTTTGAGATAAAAAGAGTGTATTTCAGTTTGCATAACTGACCTGAGGACAGCCAGGCTGAGGTGAAGAGTGTGGAAGCAGGGAGATATCAGCTTCCTAGGCTCAACAGTCACCTCCTGTTTCACACCTATTGATAGCCAGCTTGCTCTCATGCAATGTACAGGTTTTCTCATGTTTCATTATTATGAGGGAGATGCGTAGGTCTTCTTTGGAATCCCAGCTATAGTTCCAGTTATTTAATGCACTGGGAAGAAAAGAAAATGTTACTCTTTCTTTTGCAGCTAACTTCTAACAAAACTCTCCATATCACTGTAGCACAGTGAAATCTTCCCATTTGGCTTGAATTGCTGAAAGAGAGTATGTTGGTATGATTTTTACGTAGGGAAAATCTGTATTTTTCAGTAACATTTCTGTAAGACTGCCACTTTTAGTTGAAAATCATTCAAGCAGGAAATCCCAGTTTTTGTTCAATTTTACTTTAGAAATATTTTGTAGCTTTTGGTATGAAAAAAAAAAAAA
>NDXB01008298.1:71284-94770 GCA_002631895.1 Agapornis roseicollis | reverse complement strand
AACAGAAAATCCCATTTTTTTTTAAATTTTACTTTAAAAATATTTTTTAGCTTTTGGTATAAAAAAAAAAAAAAACAAACCAACCTCAGGAAAAAAAAAAATCTTAATTGTATGTTTCTAAAAACTTATATTTTCTTGAAAATGAATGTTTAGTTTCAAAATAGTTCAAAATTTTCTCATAAAAAATGTTCATATTCAATTCTGCTTCCATTTAAGTGGTAGTGTTCCTGCTGCCTTCACTGAATGCAGCATTACATCTTCTACTATTTCCTATCAAATGTTTGAAATATTTTTCTTATTGTCTATATGTTTTCATCCAGGTTTGCTGATAGCTAAACAATTTCAGGTGTTTACTGTAGTGCCTAAGGAAGTTGTAAAAAGTTTTCTTGACTCAGGGGACATGCTTTTTATGCTTCTTTGCGGAAAACGGAAATACAAAAAATTTGGAGACCTTTACTTTAAAATTATGCAGTGAAAGACATTTTTATAATGATCCCATCAAACCCCTCTAAAAATAAAGGGACCTCTGCTTTTTCAACACTGAAAGTGTTGCTTAATTTTTAGTATCTCCAGTGTACTGATTGACACCTAACCCAGCCGTGTAGGTTCCCATCACAGTGCTGGGCGGATGAATTAGTACAGTCAGTGGAGTCTACAGTCTGATCAAATATAAATGCCAAATTTAGGCTGAGTTTAATTATATCATTTGTCTTGATTCTGTCTCTGCTGGCACAATAAAAGTTTAAAGCAACTCACTCAGGTTTAAATATCAATACTGTAGATATCAAAAGTCAGATAATTTGAACTGACTAAGATGATTTTTCTGCATTGCAATGTGTGAATTTTCTCATTGTTGCACTGCTAAGCATTGATGAATCAATAGACCAAGATATTAAAACCAGACAACTTGAAATTTAAAGTAGCAAATATTTGATACACTAGGGTCTTTCAGATATTGACTAAAAATAACAGGAAAACAGATCAGTAATTTTAATTGAATCTGTTAATTTATGCTGTTAAAGATCAGGGGACTTCATCAAAATATGAGGCTGGAATAGAATTCAGAAGATAACTAACCTTAAGGTCAGAAGCATAAATTCCTATACATATACATCCTTCATCTACCCTACCAGCTGTCATACGCTATATTGTCAACATAATGCTAACAATAAATTCTGAGATCTCATAAGCTATCTGAAAAGTAGGTGTGAGTTGTTTGAGACTATCCTAAACATGATAGGTTGTTTTAAAAAGATGAATTTGCAGTTCTGAATGTGATGCTAGATGTCCATCCAGCAGTTATTCCACTTCTATTTTACATTCTGTGCAGCTTGTAATCCATTCAAAGGGAATTGATATTTCTAAGATCTATGACTGTACCAGTCAGGTAGGCCCATTTGGATATAAATCCCAAACACTGTACAAATAATTTTAAAGGAAAAAGAAAACAAGTAAGTTTTGTGGTGGTCAAGTGCAAAATTGTGGAAGCTTGGTTTTTTTCTGTCATTCAAATTTGAATGACTGTGAACCTAATCAAAGTACTCTGTTGAGGAAAATGAATACTGGGGTTAGAACAAATAAAAGAAATAAATAACCACCGTGAAGCATTATAAGATTTGTGGCCTAAAGGCTGAAAAAAATAAAGGGAATTTGATGTAATAAAGGTATTGTATAGTGAAGTATAATGTAATTGTAATATGAAGTCCATTTTGCAGAACCAATAAAAAAGACCTTAAAAAGGATTCTTTTTTAAAAATACTCCCATATGACATTGCAAGTAAACTGTAGAAATATTTCTCATTCTTAATAATTACTTAATTCAAGCATATCTACTTGACACACACACCAGTATATTCCCGTTGGGCATATATCAGTACTAAATTAGGCCCTGTATTTCCTGGTGATCTGAACAGCTCAAAGACACTTGTTTTTATATTTCATTTCTATTGCTATTGCTTCTGAAGTAACTGACTGTAGGTGTCTGGGTAATATTTTTTTTCATGCTGAAGCCAGTCAAAATCTTGTCCAGAGATACTCTCTGTGCTTAGCACATAATTGTGTTTCTGTAATGGTCATAACCAGTATTTCATGTGCAAGTCTCGTGAAAAGAAGCAAAGTATGAATAGCATCAAGACTGCCTTTCCCATTATGTGAGACACAGCATTATAGGATTGTCCTGCTGAGTTATAAACAAAGGCTTGGCTGTTTATAAACATTTCACAACTGCAAAGTGCACTTTGCAAACTGGATACTAACAGCCATTTAATCCAGAGTATCATGACTAAATGCATTAGAAGTTGGCTTATTATCTTTATGACTACTACTATGTGGGAAAGTTTCTGTGGAATAGTGAGCCAGAGAAGCATGTAGGAGGAAAGAAATCACTGTTGCCAGGCCTGTAAAGCTGCTGTGGATGTTTTTTCTACATTCTTGATGTGACAGCAGGTTATACAGCCTCAATATTCAGTTCCTTCACTGGAAGACTTGACAGTCCACATGGCCTTTTATAACCTATGACATTTAATAAGCCACAACACACTGGAGTTGCAAACCCTGGTTATGGTTTGCTTTTGGCATAACGGATTTGCAGGGTTTTTTTCTGCCAGGTGTAGTGGGAAAGGAGATGTCATTGTACTACATATTCCACCTGATGAAATGTTTTTCAATTAGGGGAGGTATTGACTTGACAGTACAATTCATAGATTTTTTTTTTCAGATGTTTTACATATGTGCCTTTAAACCTCAAGTTATTAGTGACCAAAAAATGCCTACTGTGAAGGGTTGACATTGGTCCATAATCATAGTTCAGACTATTCAAAAGATTGATTCATAAATCTACCAAAATCTGGATGGATTAGCTGTTGTAGTAGCTCATAGATATGCACAAGTGGTTGTTGCCTCAGTTCCAGGCTAGATGTTTCTGTCTCTTCTATACTGTCATCTTTTGGACTGTGTATGATTTTATACTTAATGCATCCTGCATTAATACTTCTTACCAGTTTTTCTAAGATGCAAAGTACTTCACTGTTCTTCTTCTGTCCAGAGACAACTTTTGTACTGATAGTATAGTTCAGGAGCACCAATGATTCCTAAACACTGTAAAAGCTGAAGAGATTTAAAGCTTCATGGTATCGTTCTCTTTTTGCAAACAAACAAATGAGAGATCTCCAGATGCTCCCCTTGAACTGTGTGGTTGTTACCTGTGAGTGATAAGTGCAGAGGTCCTGCTTGTTCCCTGCAGTCTAGAGGGTGGTGCTAGGGCAGCCTGCTGGGTACAGGCCCAGGGGAATTGGCTCATGATGGCTAATAAGCCTCCTTTATGCCATTTCCACTGTGTAGGGAGAGGTTTCAAGGACAGTAAGACAGTTTGTCCTATGCTGTGCATTGAGAAGCATGTTCATCCTTCCTGGCATTAGAGAGAAAGATCTCAGCATACCTGCATATTTTAACAGTGGAGATCAGCTGCTGCTCTGTAGAAGCACTGGAGTGGCAACACCTGAGAATGTAACTGGTAAGGAATAGACCTTCTGGAATTAAGTTGCATGTCCTTAAAAAATAGGAGGAAAACTAAAAATTCTAAACATGAAGCTGTGTTTGGTCTGCTGAAAAAAGGGATATTGACTGCAGTCATGTCATGGTTTAAACCCAGCTGGTAACTCAGACACTTGCTTACCCACCCACTTCACCCCCTCCTTCAGGTGGGATGGGGAGGAGAATTGAAAAAATGTAAAACCCCACAGGTTGAGGTAAGAACAGTCCAATAACTAGAGTCTAATACAAAGCTACTACTAAAGCTACTTACTAATAATACTAATAATGATAAGGGAAATAACAAGGGAGAGAATATAAACTAAAAAGAGAAGGGGAAAAATCCAGCAATAAACACAAGTGATGCACAATACAATTGTTCATCACCCGCTAACCAACAGCCAGCCTGACCTCAGCAGTGATGTGCCCTTCTGGGGTAACTCCCCCCAGTTTCTGTACTAGGCATGATGTGCTGTGGTATGGAATACCCCTTTGGCTAGTTTGGGTCAGGTGTTCTGTCTTTGCTCCCTCCCAGCTTCTTGTGCTCCTCCTCACTGGCAGTACACGAGAGACTGAAAAGTCCTTGATTGGGGTAAGCATTACTTAGCAACAACTAAAACATCAGTGTGTTATCAGCATTGTTATCAGGCTAAAGCTGAAACAGAGCACTACACTAGCTACTAGGAAGGAGAAAAATAACTGTTACAGCTGAACACAGGACAAGTCCAAAGGGCAGTGCTTGCTTTTATTTTTATTATATAATAAACTTGAATCTTTTTTTATTTTCTTAACCTTAAAGCTAAGGACTCTGTGGGTTTGTAAAATTAAATAATTTCATTCTGAGAGTTATTTTGTAATGTGAGAGAAAAAGAAATCATGAATGGTAGCTTATTGTGCTCTGACATGCTTTTTTGACTCTAGTTTCATAGTTAAACAAAGAAATGTTCATCCAAAACACTCTGAACTGTCACTTCAGAGAACAAAATAAGATTTATCCGTCCCCAAATCCATTGAACAAAACAGTAACAGAAAGTGGTTTTCACTACTGCTTGTTTAATGATGACCAAGACAGACAGGGATGGTTCTGCTTGTAAGATTACATGCCATAGACTGTTCCAGAGACATTGAAACAACTTGCAGACACTCATTCATCTTGGAAGTGATAAATTTAAGCTCTTGCTGTAATTAATTCGTGGCTTAGTTTGTGATATGCAGAAGTATTTCAGCCAACTCTTTCTATTGCCCCAGCTTGATAACATTTGCAAATTATGTTTCTGGAATTTGTAGGGGTTAGTTCAGGAAAATATCTAAGTTGAGGGTCCTTGTTAGGATGAGTAACGAAACAATTATTTAATTCATCTAATTCCACACAGAGTAAGATCCAGATTAAGCAGAAGAAATGCATTTCCATTTTTATAGTTTGCATGACCTGTGAATTATTTTGTTCTCCAACAGTGAGTTCATTCCTACCACCATTTCAGGTTGATCCCTTTGACTTAAAGATTGCTTTTCTTCAGTTTTATTTTCTATCCTTAGGTTTGCTGGTGGACTGAAGGTGGCAATGGCCAAGTGACTTCAATGTTCTCAAATTTCTCATGGAAAAATAAGGGAAGAGCTTTGCTTTCGTTGCAAAACACTTTGAGAAAAGCTCAATTTAAGATTTAATTATTGCTATTATATTTTTCAGTTCTGCAGTTGTTGGATTTGTTGCAATATGAATTATGTACTACATTATTCTGATTGTATTGACATAATCATAGAATCATAGAATAGTTAGGGTTGGAAGGGACCTTAAGATCATCTAGTTCCAACCCCCCTGTCATAAGCAGGGACACCTCACACTAAACGGTGCCACCCAAGGCTTCATCCAACAGGGATGGAGCTGCCAGGGATGGAGCACTCACAATGTCCCTGGGCAACCCATTCCAGTGCCTCACCACCCTCACAGGAAAGAATTTCTTCCTTATATCCAATCTAAACCTCTCCTGTTTAAGTTTGAACCCGTTACCCCTTGTCCTGTCACTGCAGTCCCTAATCAAGAGTCCCTCCCCAGCAGCCCTATAGGCCCCCTTCAGATACCGGAAGACTGCTATGACGTCTCCACACAGCCTTCTCTTCTCCAGTCTGAACAGCCCCAACTCTCTCAGCCTGTCTTCGTATGGGAGATGCTGCAGTCCCCTCATCATCCTCGTGGCCCTCCTCTGGACTTGTTCCAACAGCTCCATTTTTATGTTGNCTCCACACAGCCTTCTCTTCTCCAGTCTGAACAGCCCCAACTCTCTCAGCCTGTCTTCGTATGGGAGATGCTGCAGTCCCCTCATCATCCTCGTGGCCCTCCTCTGGACTTGTTCCAACAGCTCCATGTCCTTTTTATGTTGAGAACACCAGAACTGCACACAATACTCCAAGTGAGGTCTCATGAGAGCAGAGTAGAGGGGCAGGATCACCTCCTTCGACCTGCTGGTCACGCTCCTTTTGATGCAGCCCAGGGTACAGTTGGCTTTCTGGCCTGCAAGCGCACACTGAAGCTGGCTCATGTTCATGTTCTCATCGACCACCACCCCCAAGTCCTTCTCTGCAGGGCTGCTCTGAATCTCTTCTCTGCCCAACCTGTAGCTGTGCCTGAGATTACTCTGACCCAGATGTAGGACCTTGCACTTGGCAGGGTTAAACTTCAAGAGGTTGGCATCAGCCCATAACAAAGTATAAATACTAATGAGTCAACCTTTGTCTCCACAGAAGACCTTTTGGCTATAGGTCCTGTTTTTTTGCAGGAAGAATAAAATAAATCAACAAAGTAGTGTATTTAGTAGCTGAGCTGAAAGTGTCTCTCAAGATTGTCTCTGTATGTATTTTGTGAAGTGTGGGCCAATAGCTCTCTATTCTGGGTTGACTGAGAAGTCCAGGGTAGTGCTTATTAGGTCTGTCAGATGATGAATGTTGAAAATTGTCTCAGAAAGCATCAGAAGATACAGTTGGAGAAAAGCTTCTATTGATCTCATTGGTGAGCATCTAGTTACTGTGATAATGCTCAAGTTGATTATTTGCTTTAGAGGCTGCAAGAGAAGTAGGAGCAAGGCAGATAATAGATTTCATTCTTTTTTGTGTTTACATAAGCTTTAACTATATTGGTTTTTAACAGTGATATTAGCATTGTATGCGTCTCCCAGCTGTATTACTGAGATGGCTTATTGTACAACTGAGCTTACTCTTGATTGTAAACATTATAGCTGAAGTAGTCTGTTTTTATTTTAGGCTAAGCTGCTTTAAATTTTCAGTTCATGGCTATTACAGTTGGAGCAGTTATTTAGCAGGTGGTATCTGTATTTTTTGTTACCTCAGAACAAGCTTATGTTGTGTGAATTTGTATCTCAAGGAGGGTTTTCCATTTGAGTAAAAACATGCCACTTACATCCTTAAATTGTTTTCTCATTGCAAAGAATGGCCTAGTCAAAATCAGGCTGTTCATAGAATTGCTACTGAATATCAATTTTTTTTTTCTTTTATGCCTTTTAAAATACCTTTCTTTTAAACTAATGATACAAAATTGTTTGTAACAGAAATATGCTTGAGAGAAGCATTGACATCTTTAAAATGGGACTAGCAGTTGCTTTAGAAAATGCAAGCAGTTCTCATAGAAATTCAGTTACGAATTCACTTCCTGCAGTTTTTAGATAATTTGGGGTGGTTTTTCTGACAAACTCATGAATTTTTTTTTTTTTAACATTAAATATATATTAAGGAAATATTTTACAGGGAAGATACCATTATATATACACACATGCTTACCAACATGGAAAGTAAAAAACATCTCAGTAAAGAATTATAATGTGCTGGATGTGCACACATCAGTGATGTGCCCTGTAATAACACATTAATTAGAGTGGCTAATACTGTCCACTGTTCGGCAGTTTGCTGTTGTCTTCCAGCTTGTCTGTTCTGTTCACCTGTGTCAGCTTCCAAGTCACCTCCAGTGTTACATTTGAATAGGATTTATTTTGTTTTTCAGAGATAGTATCTGAGGTTTGACCTTGCTTTTGTTTCCTGGCAGGAGCATTTCTCTGGCACCAGAAGTAATGTTCCTTGATTTCAAGTGTTTCCCACCCAAAGTGAATTTGTCAGAGTTTGGCTCCATCCATATATTGCATTTTTCATGTTGTTATGCGCAGTTGATACTTGCTGGTGAACAGGTATCACTGACCACATTTGAAACTTTTTTTTTTATTTTCTTTTGAGTAATAAGGATGAAAATATGCCTCCCTGTTTTATAGCAGGCCAACACAATTTGTTTATCTTTTTTGCCTTTCAGAATAGAAATAGCCATTTTATAGACAGCAATCTGTGAAAGTAGTTATTTTAAAAGGGACAGGTATTTAACAACTTTTTCAATTTCTCAGTTTAATCATAGAATGACAGAATCATAGTCCATGCTTAACACCGTAAGATAACTCCGTGTCACCCACAGAGAGGTTAGCCGGGCTGCAGATTTAAGTGTATCAGGTCTCAGGTGTGGAGGCCTCTGAGCGATTCCATGCACTGAGCTTTGCACTGTCAGAAATACCATGCCCTCACTGGAGCCAGGTCCATGCTGCTTCTAGTATGCAGGAAGCAGTTATCCACCTTCTGGCTTTCCTCTGCAGAGATCTGAATGGAAAACTGTTGCAGTCATCTAGATGTGACACTTAGGTCAGTGGAAGACACATGTTCTATAGTTACATAATGAACTTTGCCCTTTCCTATGCCTCTCTCCCCTCCCTTTCCCCCTCGCCCCCTTTTATTACTTCTTTTATTATGTACATATATTCTGCAAACTGACTTTTTTCTTGGGTTCTCAAATGTCTTTCTCTTTTATTTCAAATAAACTGAGAGTTGGTGGTATATAACAGAAATGTTAGAAAAAAATTTTTCTAGTTCTTGTTTAGACTATTTATTTTATAGCCATTATGCTATGTTACTTATTTCTGCTATTTTCAGAGGAGTTGTCCTGAGTTCAGCAGTAGCAATCATTTTTCTCCTTCTTAGTAGCTGGTGCAGTGCTGTGTTTTTGACTTTCAGACTGGGAACAGTGTTGATAACACCAACGGTTTTAGTTGCTGCTCAGTAATGTTCGCTCTGACCAAGGACTTTGTGGTTCTCATGCTCTGCCAGGGAGGAGGGGAAGCTGGGAGGAAGCAGAGAGAGGACACCTGACCCAAACTAGCCAAAGAGGTATTCCATACCACAGCATGTCATTCCCAGGACGTAGAACTGGGGGCAGTTACACGGAAGGGCTAGTTCACTGCTGGGGTTGGGCTAGGTATCAATCACTAGGTGGTGAGTGGTTGTATTCTCTTCCCTTATTATTTCCTTTATCATTATTATTATTGGTGTGACCAGCAGTGGTTTTGCGTTATACCTTAGTTACTGGACTGCTCTTATCTCAGCCCATGGGAGTCACATTCTTTCGATTCTCCTCCCCATCCCTCTGGGAGCAGGGGCTTGGGGGGAGAGGAAGAAGGGGGAGAGTGGGAGAGCAAGACTGTGTGGATCTGAGTTACTTGCTGCACTTAAACCATGACAGGAGTGTTTTAATTCTGAAATGAGCACCTATGGTAAAGCACCTGTAGTGTAACCTGCTAGTTTTGACTTAGTTTATTTCACTTATTTCACTCTTATTTCACAGAAAGAGTATAAAGTGAAAAGATATTTCTTTTTAAAAAAGTGAGGTTCTATAGAATAAAATCCTTGCGCACATGCGTATTCTCTCTCTCTTTTCACTCAGCTCTCTTGGTTACATAGAAAGCTAATGCTACAAGTTATGTGCAGGAGAAGACATGATTTAAATAATCTCTCCAAAGATCTGTACAGAGTCTATCATATGAAAGTTCTGTAAATCCATGAATGATGAATGAAAATGTGGACAAATAGCAATAACCAGAGACTATCAGTCTGAGAAAAGCTGGGTATGGTGGAGGCTGGTATAGTATATTTGGTTATTAGGAGAGAAAAGAGGTCAGAAATCAGTATGTGTATAGACAAGAGATGTAAGGAAGATGCTCAAGCAGGACTGTCCAGAAGGTAAATACAATTCAGAAAAGGATTTGATATGTGTATAGAAGATGCGTGAAGTTTATAGCAAATTGCACTGTTCCAAGCAAGGACTGTAGTGATTTTGTCTTCTGCTTTATGGAAAATAATATTGTTTCTAATTTGTCTGTTTTGTTTCCCTTCACTGAGATTTTGATTTCTTCCTCACTCTTATCTCTTCTTGCTCTTGCAGCTTGTGTGCTTTAAATTTCCTGCTACATCAATATCCTTTATGCTAATTTTTTTCTTTGTTTTCTTGTAAAAATTGTTTTCCTAGTCCTGCATCCATCTTCTGAGTCTACAAACAGTATATTATGCATATTTTGAAGTAACTGTGTAATATTTATGAACACAGACAGAACTCCAACCTGTATAATACAGTTGTGTAACTTGAGTAAAGAGCCCATACAGCACTCAGAAAGTTCCAGCTAATAACAACTTCAAGTAGTCTGTGTGGCTTGTACAAAATTATCCATGGACACTATTTAGCCAGTTTGACTGCATGGGAAAATTGCTACTTGCTACAGACTCTCCTAATTTTCTGTTGAATAATATGCTTGTACTAAACAACATTCACATTGAGGTTTTTCCATTTATATGGAAACTGGACAATCAGATGATCAGTTTCAGTCAGCATGGATTTATGAAAGACAGGTCCTGCTTGACCAACCTGATCTTGTATGACAAAGTGACCCACAAGGTGAGGGAAGGGCTATGGATATTGTCCACCTAGACTTTACTGAAGCTTTTGACACCATTTCCCACAGTGTTCTCCTGGAGAAACTGCCTGCTCATGGCCCTAATGAGTATACACTTTGCTGTGTTAAAAACTGGCTGGATGGCCAGGCCCAAAGAGTGGTAGTGAATAGAGAGAACTCCAGTTGGTGGCTGGACACAAGTGGTGTCCCCCAGGGCTCAGAACTGAGGCCAGCTTTAATATGCTTATGGATGATCAAGTGCACCCTCAGTAAATTTGTAGACAACGCCACATTGGGCGGCATGAGGGTAGCAAAGCTCTGAAGAGTCTCTGGACAGCCTAGATGGATGAGCCAAGACCAGCTGTGTGAGGTTCAACAAGGCTCAATTGCAGGCCCTGTGCTTGGATTGCAACCATCCATGCAATGCTACAGGCTTGGGGAACAGTGGCTGGAAAGATACCCAGCAGAAAAGGACCTGCTGGTGTTGATCAACAGCCAGCTGAATATGAGCCAGCAGCTCATATTCAGGTGGTCAAGAAGGCTAACAGTATCCTGACTTGCATCAGAAATCCTGTGGCCAGCAGGACTAGGGAGGTGAGCATCCCCCTCTGTCCAGCACTGGTGAGGCCCCACCTCGAACACTGGATTTAGTTTTGGGCCCCTCAGGGAAAGAAAAACATTGAGGTGCTGGAGCATGTCCAAAAAAGGGTAACAAAGGTGGTGAACAGCATAGAGCACAAGTTGTACAGGAGAGGCTGAGGGAACTGAGGTGGTTCAGCCGAGAGGAAAGGAGGCTGAGGGGAGACGTTACTGCTCTCTACAACTGCCTAGAAGGAGGTTGTAGTGAGGTGGGTGTCAGTCTCTTTTTCCAAGTAAGAAGCAATAGGACAAGAGGAAACAGCCTCAGGCTGCACCATAGGAGGTTTAGGTTGGAGAGTAGGAAGAATTCCTTCACTGAAAGAGTTTTCAAGCATTGGGACAGGCTGCTCAGGGAAGTGGTGGAGTCACTGATGGAGTTATTGAAAAGACGTGTAGATACAGTGCTTAGGGACATGGTTTAGTGGTGGACTGGGTAGTGATAGGTTAATGTACTCTGTTAGGCACAGTATTAATGCGTTGACGGCCTCTCCCTTACAGTATTTGGCTTGGGGCCTGTTACTATATTGAGGAATTTTGCCCCTGTTGCCCAGTTTAGATTTTTATCTTTTGCTGTCCATCTGGCATTGGTACCACTCCCATGTGTGACCCTCCACATAAGGGATCTTTGCTAAGTGATCAGGACACTTAAAAAAGACTGCTCTTAAGTTAGCACATTGAAATACATACATATTGCATAGAGATCCAGAGAAGGTTCTGCTTGCTATTCTGTGTCTAAGGGGGTCACACCAGAGAAATTTACAGAGATTGGGCTTTTAAGTCTTCAGATGGTACATTAGCATTTGAAACTGGAGTCTGACTTGAATGTATCAATATGACACAAACCAATTCAGAAAGCTTTTTCTGGTAAGATTATTTGCAGTGATTTATCCAAGTACATGTATGCACATGGAGGTATTGTCTTTGTGCAGTGTTTGCTCTGTGTCTGGCTACAGGCTTGTAGAGAAAAATGAGGGATTCCTGTAAACAGTGATAGATTTTGAACTTCATCTCCTGTTTCTCTGATCACTAGGGGTAGCTGTTCTTCAGCATTCTCTTCATTGAGCAAGTTGCATTCATCTGTATGTGGATCTAGCAAGAATTATTAAAAACCATGACACAGCTAACAAACATAGCTGTACTTCTATGGCCATGTCATGCGACATATATATTAGAGAGTCTGAGTAATTAATGACAACATGTAGTTTTCAAAAGCTTTTTACCTACCCAATTTTTATTTAAGTTTCAAGAATAAGAGGGAGAGAATGTAAACACTCTTGTAGCAGAATCTGAAAATATTTACAGCTTTTATATTGATAAACTACAAGTAGGACTTAGATATTTAAAAGATTAAAAAAGAGAGAACTTCATTTGTTTTAGCATAGCATTTCACAGTGTGCAAACAAATATTATTTTACAAAACTTACTGATTTTGATTTACAATTGAATCAAGTTTTCATCATTAAGCCTTAGGGTTTCTGCAGTTTGCAAAATGGAGTAAGAGAGGCTTTAATTTTGTTCTGGCAGATGTCAAAAAACTGAAGAGATTTAGGAGTGTATCGTTAGAAACACAGTGAATGATCCAAAGACTCCTGGAGGTTAAATTCTTTGTGAGGTCACAGATAGTACCTGGCATCCTTTGTATGTATATCCTTTGTTCAAGTTTCAGTCTGAGTCTTCTGTGCTGGCTTCCATCACTTTGCAGTGCATGTGCAAATGAAGGGAATTAATTACAAAGCAATTTTCAGCTTAGCAACTTTTTACATTCATTTAAATATAAATTCCAAGAGTGGTATCGGTGCTGTCTGTGCTCTAAAGTGCATGTTGTGCACACATAAAATTTATGTCATTTTCTGGCTTATCAATCAGTGCATTGAATCTTGTTTAAATATGGATTAAAAATTGGATTAGTCTTTTCTTACACCAATTGAACTGTTTTAACTGTGGATATCATTATGCAGCAAGGAGTATGACCCATATTTTGTGAAAGGATGGTAACTGAAACAGCAGTAACAGAGAGAGATTTGGAGCAAAGATTTTGTTTATTGAACTTAAGTTTCTATGTTGAAAGACTGGAAAAAATTGCTTGATAAAGCCCTGCTTTGCAGTTCCATATTGCTGCCTAATAAGTCAACAGTAAACCTGTTGAAAATTATAGATAATTGTTCTCAGATCTTCTTGAATTAGCTTCCCAGGATGCCATTCTGTCCTCTGGCTTGTTCATGCTCAACTCTCCATTTTTCATTGCTAAACTTATTCTGTCAATGGGAATCTGTTAATTTGCTGCTTCAGTCTGCAGAATTGGTCCATGCCTCTGTTTTATGCTATGTCTTTTCATATGATGCTTGAAGTGGATGAGGAACTAGCTCCTATGTGTTTTTTTATTATAATTAGTACTTTATAAATTCAGGGATGGCAATATTGCATGGAACAACCTCAGAAATCTAAACAGTAACAACTGACAATTTCTATTGTTCTCTGCCCTATGTTGAATATTCTGACTGATTGATACTGGAATCAAGTTACTTGATTTTTGTTCTTCACTGATTTTGCTTATATATCATTTAGAATCTCTGAGTATGCCACTCTTTGATATTTTAAGTATATGTGAAAATGAAAGCAAAGTGTTGTCTGTGCTTCTTAGCAGCTTGTTCTTATATTTTTCTTTTTAGCTTTATCAACAAAGTTGCCTACGGTGTATTTACATTTATCAGCTCTTTCAACGAATGCATTGAATCATTAAGTTTTGTTGTCTTGTTTTTATTTAGGCTCAGGTTACAGGTAAAATTTAAGTGTATTTATCTTTCAAAAGTATATTGGATGCCATTAGGTAGGATTACTTTTTAGTGGATGAAATATGTAAAAAGTATAGCACTTGTGTGCTGCACATGTCACTATGTTGTGATTGCTAACAAACTAATATTAAAGCAGTTAATAATGCTAATTTAAAAGTGCAACATTTTCAGTAAATATCATAACTAATATGTAGAGTGATATGTCTTTACAGGTATTTGTCATATCATGGGATCTTTATCTCATTATTGTATGAGAAATAAAATACACTGAATAAAACTTCTCCTAAACCCTCCTAAAACTTCTTTTAACATGAATGAAAATACAAAGAGGCTGCAAGTGCACATTGTCCATATATTGTTAGGGACTTTTCAGAGTGCACTGCAGTTGTGCTGCTTACGGTGGACTTAATGGACATGCCTTAAAAGTTCTGTTCTGTCCCTTCTGCTATAGCTTTCTTTAACTGCCACAGTTTCATTACATGGTGTGTGAGGATCCAGGTCTTTCTAAACTGGGATTAGTAGAAAGGTAATCTAGAAGCATTTTGGCTCTTCTTACCCAGGTTCCTGCACTCAGCATAGCTTAATGAAACACCAATGTTAAAGTCTTTCAAAAGAAGAGCCTTCAACTTTGCCACTTTCATGTTCAGTGTTTTGTTTGCTTTCTTAATCTTAATACACTTGCGTTTAAGTTATGTCAGTGTATGTCTGCAGTAGCAGTTACACGTTAGTTCCCATTTGAGGTTTCTTGAGCCTAGCAAAAATGTCTTGTATGTTTAATATGCTGTTGTTATGGATGAGCAGAAAGGAAGTATATCAGTAATCAGAAAAAAAAAAAAAAGATCATGAGCCTGAGTTTGGTAGTCTTAAGCAAAATGAAGCCCCAGTTCTGAAACCTGTTTCAGTTCCAAGTACCTTTCTTAGTCTTGTGAGTAGGAAACAACTCATCCATAATTTATAATTTCTATTTCATAATAACAGAACAAACTTTGGCTGGAATACTTACTTTGCTTTTCTTCCTTAGCTTCTCCATTCTCTTTTTTTAGTGATTTTGATTTTGTTCTTAATATTCTTCACAGACACACTGTCACATCAGATTGGCTCTTTATGTAATATGGTTTACTAGATCATCCATTTTCTCTTATGCTGTCAGCACAATCTGAAATAAAGCTTTTTCATGTACAACTACTCTTGAACTTTCTTGAAACCAATTAATGTGGTTTTGTTCAATTATTATTTCAGGGTTTTGTTAATATATATGCTGTTGTGATTGTAGAGGTCTTGTCTACATTGGAACACATATTCTAGTTAAAAATGAATATATGCACCCTTTAATATGCCTGAAAAATAGTTAAATATGTACCTTCAGTGTGATAAGTATAAGTAGTTTGATAAAGGACATATCCACAGATATTTGTTTTCAGGCAATGCTTGTTGTTGTAGTTTGGAAGCATAGCACACTGAAGTGTATTTGATGTAACAAGTATAGTTTAAAATACCTTTACATACAAAAGATGATGCCAAACTAAAGTTATACTTTCAGCACTGAGTTTTTTTAAAATGTCTTATACTTTCATGAACAGTTGATATTTGAACTGATTCCACTTCCCTCTCTCCCCTCCCCCTTTCCCTCTCCCCCCAGTAGGCATATAATTTTCTTTGTGATTTTTAGAATAGAGATGTAGGGTTATCATTTGTTGCAATAAAAGAGGG
The DNA here is from genome assembly GCA_002631895.1 of Agapornis roseicollis. NCBI lineage: Eukaryota > Metazoa > Chordata > Aves > Psittaciformes > Psittacidae > Agapornis > Agapornis roseicollis. The sequence goes on along the minus strand of NDXB01008298.1, from coordinate 79,337 downwards.
AGTAAAAGGGATGATGGAAGAAAGCTTGCATTCTGCCATACTGTTCTTAGTTCCATAGCAAGTACTTTATTCATGAAAGCTTGAAATAAGATAAATGTATCTAATAAGCATCAACATTATCTTTGTTCTCCGAATCTCACTCACTTTACTATATGCTAAACTCTCATTACATGGCTTTTATTAACAGTGTTTTCCATGGTAACTGTGAGTATATATGCTTAAATTAATGGAAAATTTGGGGTTTTTTGGTTTGTAATACTTGAACAGGTGGCTCTCAACTATGGGAAGTTGTCAGGTTAGTCACTCAGTTTTGTGCAACTTGCTGTTTTCAGATTTCCATAGATCAGCATGTGGTGCCAGTTCTTTCAGTCCAAGCAGTGTTTATAAAGTAGGCCAGATACAGCCTAACATATTGTTAACCCGTATTTCTATTTGCATACGTATGTGTGAGTATTGCAATGTGTTTGCGTAATATGGCTATGTGTATGATCAAATCCATGTATCTCTAGTTAATGGCAATAAAATTCAAAGCAGCAAGGAAATGGTAGAATTAAGATTCTTCTTTGCACCTATCATGTCCTATCAGCAGGACGCATGCTAGCACAATCTTCAAATACATGCTTGAATACTGTTTTCTCCACATGAATGATTCATGCACCACACAGAGTCAACTAAACAGTTCTTTTGTGAAGTTTTTCAATTTACTGATGCTTGCTATTGGGAGATCCTTGTGTTCAACTGTTTCCTAAAGACTATTGAAGTGGGTAGCAAGCTGTATCTGGGCCTGCTAGTAAACTGCTGAATGGAGCCGTCTTAGAATAGTCAGAGCATGTTGTAAGATTCCTCACAAAGTTCTGTGGCTGGGCTGAGATTGTAGCTCCAGATGCTGCTGTGGTGCCACCTGAAACTGAGTCACGTTTATCAAATGAGACAGCATTTCTGAAGAATCAGGAGATGATATGGCTTTTCACATGATGGTGCTATTATCAGTCATCGAATGAGAAATGTCAAAACTACTGTGAGCTAATAACTGAAAATGGTAACTAACTACACCTGTTAGAATATGTACAAGGCCTTGTAGAGAATAAAGAAGACTTCTTTAACAATAAACTGTTCCTTGAAGTTTGCAGTTTCTGTGGACATTTGACTTCCACCTCTCTTTCTTATGTGCCAGTTGTGTGGTTGAGAGTTAATTGAACCAGTGGCTTTACTGTGACCTGCATGCACAATCTTGAGGAGCAGTAAGGAAGGTCTGAGAGCAAACACTCTGTAGATATTGTAAGAAAAATACTTAAATCTTACAGAGTGGTGCACTTTTAGAGCATGCAAACAGACAGCATATCTTTTAAGACCCTGGTTACAGGTCATTAACACAACCCAAAGATTTCTTTTAATCTAAATGTTCAGACACACGTCTGAATTTACATGTACATAACAAACAGTAAACAATACTTACAATGATCCAACTTAACATTTTACTTTTAATCTTCTGACTTTGTGTATTTTAAATATTATTTGAACTTCACATATAATTCAGTAACACACATTAACAGAAGGAGGAGGTTATTCATTGGATTTCAGTCAGGTATTTCATTAATTTCATTGAAAGTGAAGGAAAGTGTATATATCTTGCAGGGAAAAATGTTCTTTGAACTCTATGATATTACTGTGTTGGTGAAAAACCTCACTTTATTGTATTTTTCTGGTTTTGGTTTGATTTTTTTAAATATATTTTTTTATTTATTTATTTTAAGGCTCCTTTTCTCATCTGTTTTCCTGCTGTATGGTGGCAGTGTGCTGCCATATCTCTGATGTTATGCCAATAAATATATACCAAGTGGCTGAGGGTCCTTAAAGAAGAGCCTTCAGTACAAGTTTTCTTAGACCATGGGTTTGTAATCTTTATTGGTCTCTTGATTAAACATAAGTAGCATGCTTTTAAAATATAAGTAACATACTTTTAAAATATGCTATCACCCACTAAAAGCCAAATTTGATAAAATTGATAAAATCCCAATAGGGATTTTTGGTTCTGGAATGTTGTATGCTCAGCAGTGATAGTCCATGAAACTAGCTTATGTCATTGGGTATTCAGACGCCTTGCCTAGTTCTACTTCAACTGAGATAACTGGTGTCATTACAAAATGCTGTCACCAGTTGTCAACCATTAATTTCTCTTCTCCAGAGAATTTTTATTACCCATTGCTTCATTATGTATAGCTATCTCAAAGTATGAACATGGCTGTTAAAACCAGTTGGCCATACCTCTACAGGGTATATTCCTGTTTACTTCCAAATGTCATTAGTCTACATGACTTAACATCTATAGCCATAAGTCATCATGCTTCCTGTGTCTTTTCTTCTACCTATGTATTAACAGTTTTCCTTGAGCTTTCTGCTTATACAAAGGACTTTTCACTGCTCTTTTCCTTTGCTGCTGCCTGTCAAGTTAAAAGCTCACTCTACAATTAATGATGCATAAGCATATAGATTCTATAATACTATTACAAGTCCAGAGGAGGGCCACGAGGATGATCAAGGGACTGGAGCATCTCCCATATGAAGACAGACTGAGATAGTTGTGGCTGTTCAGCGTGGGGAAGAGAAGACTGCGTGGAGACGTCATAGCAGCCTTCCAGTATCTGAAGGGGGCCTATAGGGCTGCTGGGGCGGGACTCTTCATTAGGGACTGTAGTGACAGGACAAGGGGTAATGGGTTCAAACTTAAACAGGGGAGGTTTAGATTGGATATAAGGAAGAAATTCTTTCCTGTGAGGGTGATGAGACACTGGAATGGGTTGCCCAGGGAGGTTGTGAGTGCTCCATCCCTGGCAGTGTTCAAGGCCAGATTGGATGAAGCCTTGGGTGACATAGTTTAGTGTGAGGTGTCCCTGCTTCTGGCAGGGGGGTTGGAACTAGATGATCTTAAGGTCCTTCCAACCCTAACTATTCTATGATTATATGATTCTATGATTTTAACTTACATACATCTCTCTTAAACCTTTAATGAATCTTTCTTCTACTCCTAGGTTTACCCAGCGTAATTCCTTGTTACTTGTCTACTTGTTCTGTGGTAACTAGAACAGAGAGACTTTCATTTCCTTTCCATTTTTGCTATATTCTTTGTGATAACAATTATATACAAACTTAGGTTACCTTATAGTTAATTTTTTTTTGGCTAATTAGGGGTGTAAGTGGTTAAAAAAATTAAACATGAAACTTGGAAATCTTAATTTAGATGAAAATTCTCTACCATGTTTAAACTAAAAGTACATCAGAAAATGAACTTCCAGCGTAAGGTATCATCCTTTCATTAGAATGACAAGAATGTTGTATGCCAAGTTTGATTTTTTTCACAGGTATATGTGTTTGGTTTGTTTTTTGTTTTTGTTTTTGTTTTTTTTTTCTGTGTAAAAAATAAATACAGAAAAAAGCAGCAGAGATTTTTTGCATAGAACTGCAGAGGAATATGCTCTGAATAGCAGACTTTCTTGATTTCATGCAGGATCTCTGTAGGAGACTGTAATTTTCAGTTGTCTTCCCTGCATGCCATCACATACAGCCTCCCTTGTTCCATTTGTTAGCTGCTACCTTTAACAAATTGCTTTTTTCTTTTCCCCTCTCTTGTAGCACAGAAACCCAGGATCTTCAAACTTGTACTAAGAGTATAATCCAACGGCCAAAGTAATGCTTTGCTTTCTCACTCTCCAAATCAATCTGTTAAATAAATGTCTATGCAATGCCCTCTTTTCTGGCAGTTTCAGTGTGAAAAGGATCATTCAAGTGCTCTTTTATCAATCTCTTTCATGTTCTTTCCCCTTTAAGTCCTAACAGCAGAACCTATCTGAAGTGGAATAGATTTTCTCTAGTTAAGAATAGTGAATCTTTTTTTTTTTAAATAACATTTGAGTATTGGAAGCATCTAATCATGAGCTTTTGGGAATAACACCTTGGAGTCATTTCATTGCGTTGCTGTAAATAATGGTATGTTTTATTCAGGAGTGACTGGTAGTACTGTATTCACCTGGTGAAGTGATTGCATCAACTATTGTTTGATTTGACAATGCTTGAAACATCTTACGTTGCTACCTCTTATCTTGTAGTCCTCTGAATAGACAAGACATGTATAAAGGAATTCCCACACTCTAGATTCATTATATGTGCAGTATGGTGATGAGTGTTTAGCTGAAGTATTTGTAAATTTCAGAGCTAAATGTTTAAACCACTTGCCCTACTCCTCTCCCTAGAAGATGGATTTTCATTCACTGCACATACTTAAGTGACTCCTAGTTCTGTCATGGGTCTACTCCTGTTTGTCTCAAATGGCTGCTTTCAAATCATTCCATTCCATAGAGTATGATATATGTGTAAGTGAAACTAGAAGGTTTTTAAATAATATTTGCAAGTGGAACTTCCCTTGTTTATGGACACATGGATGGCTGAAATCTCGGGAATCAGGGAGATCAATCTTCATTACCCATCCATGGCATTAAAAGATATGCTGGGTGAAAAGAAATATCATGGCATGTTTGATCTATAAGTGATCATGAATAGGATCATAGAAGTTATGTCAGGATAATAAATATAATATAAACAGCAAACTTCATGAAAGAAAAAAATATATTACCGACTTGTTACTGTTCTACATTCCTTATCTCTTCATGTTGCTTTTTGATATGATGCTAATATAAGGAGAAAGTGTGATGTTACTGGATGGTGTGGAGTGGCTATGAGGACTTGAAAGAGATCTGTTTTCAGAAATATATTTGCAATCACTACATGTATATATTTATATACATGTATATATTTAAATATATTTGGGTGGCATGGTTTAGTGTGAGGTGTCCCTGCCCATGGCAGGGGGTTAGAACTAGATGATCTTAAGGTCCTTTCCAACCCTAACTATTCTATGATTCTATGATAAATATGTGTGTGTATATATATGTACTGATTGATTTCATCTGTGCCTGGCAAAATCTTGGAGAAGGTTCTCCTGGAAGGCATGCTAAGGCACATGAAAAACAACAAGGTGCTTGGTGACAGCCAGCATGGCTTCACTAAGGTGAAATCCTGCCTGACCAATTTACTGGCCTTCTATGATGGGGCTACGGAACTGATGGACAGGGGTAGAGCAGTTGATGTCATCTACCTGCACTTGTGCAAAGCATTTTACACTTTCCCACATGACATCCTTGTCTTGGAATTGGAGTGATATCAATTTGATAGGTGGACCACTCGGTGAATAAAGAACTGGTTGGATGGCTGCACACAAAGAGTTGTGGTCAATGGCTCAGTGTCCGGCTGGAGGCCAGTGACGAGTGGTGTCCCTCAGGGATCGGTGCTGGGAACATTCTTGTTTAACATCTTTGTTGCTGACATGGACAGTGGGATTGAGTGTGCCCTCAGCAAGTTTGCTGATGACACCAAGCTGTGTGGTTTAGTGGATACGCTGGAGGGAAGGAATGGCATCCAGAGGGACCTTGACACACTTGTGAGGTGGTCTGATGCCAACCTCATGAAGTTTAACCATGCCAAGTGCAAGGTCCTACACCTGGGTGGGAGCAATCCCAGGCACAGCTACAGGTTGGGTAGAGAAGAGATTCAGAACAGCTCTGTGGAGAAGGACTTGGGGGTGGTGGTCGATGAGAAAATGAACATGAGCCAGCTTCAGAGTGCGCTTGCAGGCCAGAAAGCCAACTGTATCGTATCCTGGGCTGCATCAAAAGGAGCGTGACCAGCAGGTCGAAGGAGGTGATCCTGCCCCTCTACTGTGCTCTCATGAGACCTCACCTGGAGTATTGTGTGCAGTTCTGGTGTCCTCAACATAAAAAGGACATGGAGCTGTTGGAACAAGTCCAGAGGAGGGCCACGAGGATGATCAGGGGACTGGAGCATCTCCCATACAAAGACAGGCTGAGAGAGTTGGGGCTGTTCAGACTGGGGAAGAGAAGGCTGCATGGAGACTTCATAGCAGCCTTCCTGTATCTGAAGGGGGCTGTCCTGGGTTCAGCAGTTGCAGTCAGTTTTTCTTCTCTTTAGTAGCTGGTGTTTTGACTTAGCCCGGGAACAAGGCTGATAAGGCCAATGTTTTTGGTTGTTGCTGAGTGATGTTTGCTCTGACCAAGGACTTTGTGAGCCTCATGCTCTGCCGGGGAGGAGGGGAAGCCAGGAGGAAGGAGGGACAGGACTGTACTGACAGGACCAAACTGACCAAGGAGGTATTCCATACCATAGCACGTCATGCCCAGGACGTAACTGGCGGTGATCTGGAAGGCCTAGTTCTCTCGGGGTGGTTGGAGGAGTTGGTCGGTCAGCACTCAGTTGGTGGGGTGTCGTGAGTNTTGAACTCCCAACAGGAGGAAGGAGGGACAGGACTGTACTGACAGGACCAAACTGACCAAGGAGGTATTCCATACCATAGCACGTCATGCCCAGGACGTAACTGGCGGTGATCTGGAAGGCCTAGTTCTCTCGGGGTGGTTGGAGGAGTTGGTCGGTCAGCACTCAGTTGGTGGGGTGTCGTGAGTTATCTGTTGTGGTTGATGGGATGCTGTATTCTTTTCCTGTATCATTATTATTATTGGTGGTAGCAGCAATGATTTGTGTTATACCTTAGTTACTAAACTGTTCTTATCTCAACCTGTGGAAGTTGCATTCTTTTGATTCTCCCCCCATCTCTCTGGAAGCAGGGGAGGGCAAGAGGGGGGTTGAGTGAGTGAACGAGCTACGTGGTTGGCTGGGTTTAAACCACGACAGAGGCCTATAGAGCTGCTGGGGAGGGACTCTTCATTAGGGACTGTAGTGACAGGACAAAGGGTAATGGGTTCAAACTTAAACAGGGGTGGTTTAGATTGGATATAAGGAAGAAATTCTTTCCTGTTAGGGTGGTGAGATGCTGGAATGGGTTGCCCAGGGAGGCTGTGAATGCTCCATCCCTGGCAGTGTTCAAGGCCAGATTGGATGAAGTCTTGGGTGGCACGGTTTAGTGTGAGGTGTCCCTGCTTATGGCAGGGGGTTTGGAACTAGATGATCTTAAGGTCCTTCCAACCCTAACTGTTCTATGATTCTATGATTTGAATGCTGTTATACTCCTCTTAAGTCAGCTGGAATCTCTTCATGTAGTACATAGTGCATTAAAATACTCCATCTAAAACCACACTAACCTGGTTTTTGTTGTCTGGAAAAACACAGGATATACTTTTGCTTTGCTGTAGAAATACCACTTTGGAACTTGTAGTATCTCAGTATATCCCTAGGTATGGAAGAATTTAAGTAGCTTAGCACTGGACATTTTTCCCTATTTGAGTCCTGTTTAACTTTTTGATTTAGAGTATAGCTAAGACTTTTAAACAATCTGTATGAGAAGGACTGTTTCAGCAACTCTACTATATTTTATTTTGAATTTTCTTTCTCCTCCATCACTTACCTCCTCTGACAACAGAGAGATTACTCCAAGCAATTTATATGATAGTTCATCATACAAAACTCTTACACTATAGCTGTAGGGTGAGATTTTCTCCAACTAATTTCCTATTTTGCTGCAGTAAAACTGCCGGAACACTTTGGTGAATGGTAGATGGATATTCAATTAAAAACTTCTGTCCTACGAACTTAGAAAATTAGTAAAAAGCAGATTAACCTTAAGCATGTTTCCTATTCTCAGTTCTATGATATGGATATTGCTCTATTTCTAGTTACATTTGTTTTACCTACCTGCATCATCACTGAATGACAGTAACATCAGATTAAAAGAAAATCAACTTTTTACTCCCTGCCGATTCCTCCAATAGTTTTAAAGTTGAAATGCAAACCAAAATACAGTACCATTGGCTTTTTACCAGAAATGAGGGAGCCAGTTCTGTCCTTAGAGAAATCTTTGCTACCCTCCCCAGCTTCAGTTGTCTGACACCGATGTTTTTCAGCATGTATTAGAAAATGCAATGCTACATATGTTCTAGCAACATAATTATTTCTGATAATTTAGGATCACAGTAGGTAAGATTTTCAGGGGGTTTTTTTGGGGGGTTTGTTTTGTTGTTTTTGTTTTGTTTTT
>NDXB01008298.1:47992-63409 GCA_002631895.1 Agapornis roseicollis | reverse complement strand
ATAACCACTTTGCTGACAGAAAGGAAAAAAAAAAAAAAAAGCTAAGATTGGAAGTGTACAACTGATTCTCTGAAGAACTCTCAAAAATCTCCAAACTCAGTCTTCTGTTGATGCTGAGGATGAATGTGCTGTTAAATGAAGAGATTGACCATTTTCATTGACAATGAATGTTTGCATTGCAACATTTTGAAACTCACCTGTTTTGTTTTACAGGGGTAAAATAATGCATGCTGTAGACTAAAGCAATACCAAACTGCATTGTGGGCATCTGAATTTATAAATGGCTTATAGAAACATAATATGATTTTTTCATATGAATTTGGTGATAATGGATTGGCATAAATAATAGAATCATTTAATGGTTATAGTTGGAAGCAGTCTTAAAGATTATCTAGTTCCAACACCCCTGCCATGAGCAGGGACACCTTGCACTAGACCACGTCACCCAAGGCCCTGTCCAACCTGCCCTTGAACACTGCCAGGGAGGAGGCATCCACAACTTCTTTAAGCAACCTGTTCCAATGTCTCACCACCCTCTTACATTATATTACCAATACAATAATTATTACATTAATGCTGTTCCATAAGTAACCCTACACTATAAACAGTGTATTACAGCAATTCAGGAGAGAAAAAAAATGTTTAATTTCATTTGGATATACTGCTAGTAAAGCATATGTTTTGATTCAGCAGATTATACTTATCATTAGAAACTGGCATTCTGTGAATATTGTGGTACTGGTTCCTGAAATGTATTAAAATTCAAAAATTCTTTAAGCATATATGATTTAAGAAATTATGGGGTGAACTGAGGGCACAAAGAACTTGCTAAGAGATCACACATAACTGTTGTTTTTTCTATCGTATTTATTATAGACAGACAAGAAAGAGAGAAGCAATGCCTTGAATGTTGCAATAGATAGTATGTGCAAGAAGACGAGAGACCTCCGCAGACAGGTAAGCAACCTGAGGAACTGAAAAGGTAGAAAACAAGACTTGATGGATGCTTTTCCAAATTGCTACTTTCAGCTTTTGTAGCACTGCATTTTGAAAGTAAAGATTTCTTCTATGTTAAGAAAATACTGAAGATAGTTACACTATTCCACGGTACATAGGCATGAAAATTTTCAAAACTAAGGGGAAAAACCCTAGCAAATGATACCAGCTGAATTATATGTATGTACATAAACAAAGCTCTTCATGTGTACATGTATAAATATGTATTTGCTTTAGAAATATAGTGGTAATGTACTTTGGACATCAAGGGAAATTTTATTTTAAATAAGATTGAATTATTATTGGTTGCTGGAACAGATACCTTGAAAGGACCACTGAGTCACTATGTCTAGTGCAGTTGTAAGAACTCATACAACACAAAAAGGTCCTTGGAATACCTGGTCCACAGTCCACGCACCCATTTTTCATCCCAGTATCCTAAAACTTATGTAAGACATGGCATGCACCGAAATCTACAAATTCAGTGTACTGCAGACATTGATCAGTAGACATTAGCTGTGTTTAAATTCTGTGTCTTCAAGGAACACGTTTGAGAAAAATTGTAAATTATGTTGAAAGTATAAAATGTGCCTCTTCAGAAAAAAGACCTAGAAAGCTAGCAGTTCTTTCAGCAAGGCTGCCCCAAACAACTATATGAAAATTTATGGCTGCACACACACATGAGCACACACTGCTTTCACGCTGTCTCTAGCTGTGGTTATTTGCCAGCTCCCTGATGCAAGAATATCCCTCCCAGCTTTGTCAACAGTCCTACAATCCAGCCTGTGCTTCAAGCATCTTAGATCACAAGCTCAGTGTGTCTAGGAACATTTATTTCCCTTCTGTCCTACCGTCATGTCCATTACTTAAACTCAACCTTATAACAGTTTACCAACTCTATTAGTTTTTAAAATCTATTAAATAATTCAATTTGTGTATTTCTAGAAGCTTTTATAAAACACTGAGGCTGAATGTAATCATTCCCAATTTACAGTCAATCTAAAACCAGTAGTTTTCTCTAACCAGAGTAGCTGTATGCTTTCTTGACATTTTTCCACTGGAAGGCATTTATGAGAAATACTTAATCTACTTCATCCTGTTCTGTATTCATACATGTGAATTGCATAAGAATTGTTTTAGGAGGAGTGCTTACTGCATGTCTAATTCCTGATCTGGGAAACATGAAATTGCACATTCTATGCCTGCAGGTATTGCAGTAGAGTCTTACTTGCTTTCACTTACAACATTCATTATTCTGCCTCTCAGCACATTTTTCTAGAAACATGAACGTTGTTGTTTGGTCTACATTTACAGCTTTTACCATACTTAAATTTTTTTGAATGGTATGGAGCACCACAGTTTGTCTCATATAAGACGCTCATACTGGACTTGGGGCTAAGATGTGCACAATGTACTCAGATTTCAGTTAGTTACTGGGATACTTCTGCAAAGCTGGGGTTGAAGATGAAGCCATATGAAGGTGTATTTTTGAAATCTCTTCAGTGTTGTGTACAACAAACAAAACCATCATATAAGTGCTGATGCAGTCACCAGCTGACAGTGGGTTATGCCATGGGCCCTGTGGAATGCCTTTGTAGACTACAGTAAGTAAAGCAAAGGAAAGCTTCTTGTATCTGACAAGACTCAATGGCAAAAGTAAGTATCTCAAGAACAGTGTATTCTGGAAGTTATAAAAATCTCTGTCTTTTCAAATCAAGTTATTTGTATTCACTTCAGGAACTTGGCAAGCACTTGTGGGGATTTTAACTATTCTGTTTTGTTTTGATTTTTGCTGGTATTGTGCCAGAGATGTAGCATGTCATTTCTGTGTGTGCAATTTTACTTAGATCTCTGCTTCCCTGCCTAGTAGAGCTGTATGAATATTTAGGAAGAAATTGCCTATTCAGTCCAATTTCTAATTCTGAGAAATTACCATACTCAGTTCTTTCCTCCCAGTTGTTTCCAGCATACTGTGAATAAACTGCACAGATGTTCCTCCTATTGTTGCTTCAGAGTTTCGGTTGGTTTCTGTTCTTTTTTTTATAGATGTGTTAATCCTGATGATATTCTTATATTTCTGTGTTGCTTTTTCACTATGGATAGCTTTTTCTGAACATAAAGAAGATTGCCTTCCTGGCATTCCTTTGAAACAACAAAGAGAGAGCCATCAATAAAGCTAATCTTTAGTTTTTCCAGGACTTTTGCCAATGTAGTCTTGTGAAGCAATAGGCAAATAGAGGCAGACACTGTTTTCTGTACTCATCAGGATACAGATATTTAATAGTATTATAAACAGCTTCTGGGATTTTCTTCTCTAACCTCCACTTTTTTTGGATGACCTTATGCCCTATGTTTTATAAGCAACATGTTTCTATGTTATTTTTCAATGCACGTCAATATCAAAACAAAAAAGCTCTGTGCTTCCACTTCTGTAACAATCTGATCAAAGGGTAAGAACAAGACCTTGCAACTTAAAAATTAGTTTGTCAGATATCATTCTCCATCTTCCCTCTTCTGATGGTGTCTCTTTTACTTAGAGGTATGGGAAAAAAATTAATTATAACACAGTAATAACTTCCCTTGTATTGCCTGCTAACAGTGCTGGTGCTATTCTTTGTCACTTTATCTGTCTCCTGGTATGGCTACTTAGCTTTTAGCATTTTGCTGTAGAGGTGGCCAGAATCAGAAGCACACTTGCTGAGTAGTGAAAAATTATTGTTTTAATTAGGATGAAGAGAAATAGATACTACTTCAGATACTCCTTTTTTCTTTTGGCTTTTTCCTTTCTTTGTTCTACATTGTATTTCTTCATTCTTTAATGCTGTGCAAGCCATCTTTTGAAAATCTCAGCCTTATGTATTGCTATGCATAGCTGAAATGGGAACATATTTTCAAATGTGTTTGTATTCAGCAAAGATGCAGCATTATCTTGTTTTTGAAGAAGATGCTTTTTACCTTTTAATTGCAGGATAGAGTATTTTTTTAGAACAAAATAGTAATGACAATTTATATGGGAAAGGTTAATTAATTCAAGCAAACCAGTAAAAAGCTGAAGCAAAGAAATATGTGATGCAATGTTAGATTAGGCTGCTGCTTTGAAAATTGGATGCTTCAAGCTCGCCACAAATGTGACTAAGCTTATTGCAGTCAGTAGTTCTCAAATAATCAGTGAAGGCTGCAAAAGTCCTACAATCTGAGCTATGCAGAACACAAAAATATTTCTCTTGGTGTAATGGATCACTGGCCATGGATATGATTTAACAGACTTCTGTTGCTGATTATTGTAAATTGAAATCTTAATTTTTAAACTGTGATTCCACAAATTAAAGCTGGGAATGGGAACATGACACTAAAAATCTATTTTTGTATTGGAAACTTATAGCCTCTGCCTATGAAAATTAGTTTTGAGAACATATCCAGATAGTACAGTAAGTCAGAAGAAAGATAAACATTCCAAACATAAGCTTACCTGCATTTTTTGGAAGAGTTGTCTGTCCCATGTGCCTGGTGCGTCAGTGAGAACTAGCTTTAGAAGGTGAGTTTACCCAAAATCTAGTGGAGGAATTCATATCCAAATCTTGTCTTGGTAATCAAATGACTTATCTACTATTATTTCTGTTGTGCATATTCACTGCACTACCTACAAGGACAACAGCATGAAAAAGTTTGTGGTTTCTTGCATTTTTCTAGCTGTGTGAGTTTTCACTTCTACCGAGTTTTCACATAGATATATTGGAGCAAAATACCATGTAAAAACACCTCCTTTGGCAACAAGCCTGTCAGCATTTAAGAGCTTAAAAAACTGCCTTTTGTGTTCTTTTCTGTTCCAATCCATATCTTTTCTATATATTGTAAAAATTTTTTGCAGTAGGAAATTCAAGTTGAAACTTGATAATTTAGTTGCATTGCATGTATTGTTACAATCGGTACATTTCTTGTAGTGTTCTGTGATTAAAATGAATGATTGCCATGTGTGGGTTTATAACATGGAATTAGGTGATGTAATGTCCCACTGATCAGTTGTAAGTTTACATGAAACCTAATCTCAGAGATGTAATTTGTTCTTCAATAACTTTAAAAGTTCAAGAACAATTAATTTGAGAAAATTGAACTTCAGACACATTTATAGTTTTTGCTCTATTGCTCTGTGTTCAGGTGGCATAATCAGTAATCTTTCTGGTATAATTACCATGAAGACTATCATTTTCTTAATCAAACTGTATTGGGTTTTTCAACAATGTTGGCAATATTTGAGTAATTTTACAACTATGAAATGCGATGTAGACTGTTTTCTGAGTATAATCATAATCAATATTTTCTTTATAAAATTAAACAGCCGTCTCCCTTGGCATCTGAACTTCAAGAAGGAGTACCCAGGAGACATTAGGTTTGATCTAACAGTAATTTTTCATATGTGGAATCATGCTGTTCATCAAGGAACATGAATATTTGTTTGGTTCCATTGATTTCAACAGAAGTACTACATGTTTGAAGCATTTTATGTATCTGTGCTCACACACACATACACTCACACATACAAACATGCATATTTAGGTAGTGGGATATTAAAATTGTCCCTAAAGTTAAATAGTTTTCTGTGTAATAGATAAATTTCAACTGCAGTAGGTTTCAGACACCTGACCCTGCAAATAATGCAGGAATACAGTGTGTACAGGTTTATGTTGTAAAATACTAATAGACAGTAAGCACAGTAGGCTTTAATAAATAGTCCACTTAGCAGATACTAATGTAATGCTTTCTTTTGCAGCTCCGTAAGGCCATTATAGATCATATCTCAGACTCCTTCTTGGATACCACTGTTCCACTTCTAGTTCTCATTGAAGCTGCTAAAAATGGAAGAGAGAAAGAAATAAAGGAATATGCTGCTATATTTCAAGAACATACCAGCAGGCTTGTGGAGGTATGTTTGATAGAGTTAAGCTTTTTCTGAATATATGATACAAGTGACTTTCTGCTGCACATTTCCTTTGCTGGTAGATATCATAAAACAGTTAAGCCCGACATTTCAGGAAAGAATAAATAGATGGCCTAGGGTAAAGTAAACATACTCTATTTTTTATATAATGGTATGGAGTGAGATAGTGGTTTTATGGTATTGGCATTTATATAATATTCAGTTGCATAGATATTCGGTGATGGGGATTTCTAATTAGAGAAATCAGTGTAAGGTATTCAGTGAGAACTTGATCAAATATGTGATTCTAAAGAGTATTAGCTCTAAGTGTTCAGAAACTGATACCCAAGATATGTGAGAGACCATATTAATGTTAGTTTTTTGCCAGCTTTCTCACTTTGAAAGTTCATAGCCTGTATAATGATATGCTGAAGAGGAACTGGTTCTGATGCCCAGTTGAGAGCCATGAACCCTCTAGCAGACTGAAAGCATGTTCAGCATTGCTGAACAAATTCACTTGCATACATTGTATACTCGTGTCTAAAATATATACTTATTTATTTATTATAAATGACACTCATCACTGCAATTTGCAGATATAATCTGGGGGAGATTTCAGTTTGTTGGAAAATCAGTCTTGTAAATGTGACTAAATATTTACTGACTTCAACTCAGTCAAACTGGAGCTGGAAACACTGCTGGAATACAGAAGTCATGTATTTTACAGGAGTATTATCTCAAGTGCCTGTAAGGGATGCATTGCTAATTTTTGTGGGTTTTTAAGCTTTTAGTGCTTTTGTGTGCAGCAATGCAAAAAATGGGAAAAATCAATTCACTCTGTGGCTGAAAATTTACTTAGAAAAAGTATTTGACTAAGAACGAATGAATTAATCTTGGGTGGTCTACAGACAATGAAAGACAATAGGTAAATAAAATAGCTAAAGTAAAAGTAGGGTATCGTATTTGTTTCTCTTCATGGTTATGTAGTTACAGAGTAACACTAGTTATTATTCTCTAATTTACAAGAGTGTCCTATTTTGATCATGCTGCAAAATGAAATGAAAACTAAAGCAGAAACCTGAAGTTTTGAAGGTTTTAAGATTTTTAATACTGGAACTACACCAGCTTGAAGCAGCCAGATTTTTAGAAAGGACAGATCTCTGAATATCTGATAACTTTACTGAATTTGGAATTGAGGCCAGGTCAGCTGGAGTACCCAAATCATTATTCAGTTTAGAAGATGTGAACCCAAAAATCCAATATTAATTTTCTTTCATGGGTTTGAATTTGTTTCTCAAATGCAAAGAATAGCTGGCCATCAGGCTAGGTTTGTGACTAAAGGGGCTGATGACTGCGCAGATACACTGACTAAAAAATCTACAAGGATATGTAGCAGCTGCCTGTGAACATAAGACTGCCCAGAAGGCAGCTATCCTTAGTGATGCTGTATAAAAGGGTTTCTATTAAATGGTAGCCTTACATCATCTTATCCTATGTATAAATATACAGACTATGTATTAAATATAAATAAGTATTTATATTTATCCTATGATGTAATATGTGGCATACAGTGAAGAGAATGTACTTTTTAAAATGTTGTAAGTAAGTAGCTTTCAGAGAGACTGTACCCAGTGCCACCTCCTGTTGTTGAATTAGTTATTCCAGATTGTTGCTTTACTGGTGCTTTTATCGTATGGTGCTACTGAAAATGAATATAAAATAAAATTGAAATTATCTTCTGGATGTCTACTAAAACTGAAGTATCTTACTTAAAAGTTGCTTAAATTGGTCTAATGCACCTTCCGGTATTCCTAAGTAAGAGCTTGATTTATAGCTTTTTGATAACCTGTACTGCTAAACACTCCAGCAAATTAATTAGTAGTTGTACTGCATCCATCAACTGCTAGCCTATCAGGCTTAAAATAAACAACCAGAAATCAAAAATAAATATTAACAGCTGAGCAAGCGGCCACAAAAGGGCTTTGTATGTACAAACAGAGGTATCTGATTTTTAAGAAAAACTCAGTCATTTCTGACAGCATATTCAAAGAGAACGAATTATAGCAGCTGTTTTGTGGAAAGTGTAATACAAATTCATTTGATCTAGATGGAATAGCATTTAAATAAATCAGAACTGTAAATTAGAAACATGGTTTGGTTTAAGCAGCCTGAAGCCTGTTAAACTGAGAGTATGCATATATATTTAAATTGACAGTTGTAGAGCACTGCACTATTGCTTTAATTTGTCAAGGAATATAACAGATAGATAGACTTCAATCTTAGTCATCTTAGTTTTCATGCGTGTATGTACATATACTTCAGTGTCCTAGGTTCGGCTGTAGCAGTTAATTTTCTCCTTAGTAACTGATGCAGTGCTGACAGTGATGACTTTACTCTGAGAATGATGTTGATAACATGCTGACGTTTTTAGTTGTTGCTAAGTAATGCTTATCCCAAACAAGGACTTTCAAGTCTGTCATGTTCTGCCTGTAAGGAGGGGCACAAGATGCTGGGAGGGAGCAGAGACAGGACACCTGACCCAAAGTAGCCAAAGGGGTATTCCATACTACAGCACGTCATGCCTAGTAACTGGGGGGAGTTATCCAGAAGGCCCAGTTCACTGCCAGGGTCTGGCTGGGTATCGATTGATGGGTGGTATTGTGCATTACTTGTGTTTATTGAGTTTTTTTCCTTTCCCCTTTTAGTTTTATATTCTTTCCCCTTGTTATTTCCCTTATCATTATTATCATTGGTGCTAGTAATAGTAGTCTTGTACTATACCTTAGTTACTGGACTGTTCTTATCTCCTCCCCATCTCTGTGGGAGTGAGTGGTGTGGAGGGAGGGAGAGCAGTGAGCGAGAGGTTGCGTGGTTCTGAGTTACCAGCTGGGCTTAAACCATGACATTGAGAAAATGAGAAGTAACAAATATGTATGGAGCTTGGTTTTCAACTGGACATGGTTTATGGGTACTCCATAAAACTCAGGCACAGCCAGTTTAGCCACAGGCTGAAATAGGGAACCTGATTCTGCAAGAAAGATAGGACAGATAGAAAGGAGATAAGTTGGCTTTGAGTCCTTGCTACTTTTATCATACATTCGTCTATCAAATAATTTACTTTTTCTTGGTGAAACTTCTAATGTATAAACATTACCTCTGCCCTCTGGGACAGTTGCCTAGCCTTTTGCCAGGGATACGCTTCATTTGATAATATCAATTTAAAAATGGAGGCAGGAAAATATATTGTAATAAATAGATGATATTGCATCCTCAAAATAATCAGTAAGCCATAATTTGAATCAGCATAGTTTTATTACCTACTTCAATATGTCTTTTATTGGAACTAGGTGATCTTGAACGTCCCTTCCAACCCAAACAATTCTGTAATTCTATGACTCTGTCAGTTGTAAATGAAGCTGTTGTTGCCATATTGATAAAACCATCAGTGCTTAATTTTCTTTCCATAGTATTTCACTTGATCGCAGAAAACAGCAAAATAAAATTCTGAATCCGGTCCACAAAGGCTTGAGTATTTGTATAGTCAGATCTCCAGTCACATAAAAATCAGTTTTAGTATTGCAGCCAAGCAAGTCCAGTGGTGATAGAAGATGCAGTGATTCTGGTATTACAGGGTTAGGATCTAAACCTATTTTTAAGTAAAACAAACCATTGATATTTGTGTTGTTTTTCTGTTCAAATTAAAGCATGTACTAACAATACTGTCCCTTCTCTACTCCCCAACCCACCAGTATCACTCCACTTGTTTCACTTGTTTTGTCTTTTCTCAAAGTTGAAAAATTCAGGTAGGTATTCTAGATTTCATTGTGTTGGTGGTTTTTTTTTCAATTTAAAACCTTATTTAGCCCATTTAATCTTAACCAAAGATGAAGATTTCCCAATGATGATTTGTCTTGATTAACTGCCTTCTTCTTCTTTGACTAAATGACTACTTTAGTCTGGATGTCTTAATTTCTAGATGGTTGAAGTGAGGCAAGATGAATTATACCATGAAGCTGGTCTATTTTGAGACATACATTAGGTTACATTTTCTTATGCTCCATATAACAGTTTTTAATCAGGTGTATCTTGGTTTTCAGTGCATTCTTTTACATCTGTTTTTGAAAGACCAAGGATGTTTGAATAGTCGGTGTTGTAGTTTGAACCCAGCCAGGCAGCACGTTCACCCACTCAACCCCCTCCCCCCCCCTTTCCTCCCCTCTCCCGGAGGACTGGGAGGGAAGATGGGCCAAAGAACTCCCACTGGTCAGATAACAACAGTCCAGTAACCAAGGTACAACACAAATCACTATCGCTATCACCAACAATAATAACAATGACAAAGAAAACAAGGGAAGAGGGTACGATACCACCCACCGAAAACGAGCCCGACCGGGAAGTTCCCCCTCCTTCCGGGTAACTCCCAGTTACCTCCTGGGCATGACGTGCTATGGTATGGAATACCTCTTTGGTCAGTTTGGGTTCTGTCACTCCTTTCTCCCGGCCCCTCCTTCTCCCCGGCAGAGCATGAGGCTCACAAAGTCCTTGGTCAGGGCAAACATCGCTCAGCAGCAACCAAAAACATCGGCCTTATCAGCCTTGTTCCTGGGCTAAGTCAAAACACCAGCTACTAAAGAGAAGAAAAACTGACTGCAACTGCTGAACCCAGGACAGTCGGTTATGATACTGCTTTGTATAATAATACAATAGACTGAGTGGGACATTATAATAACAAAAGTTCATCGTCTCACAAAGGTTACTCCAACAATGAATTTGATATGGATATTAGAAGTACTACTTGAAATATCAAGAAATATTTTTGGTGGCTTCTGTTTTAATCTGAAAAATAAAACTTCTCAATAGGAACAGTAGATCTTGAGGAAGAATGTGTTTTTTTTCCCTCTTTGAACATGCAAAGTTAATTGAGCTAAGCTAAACTGTTCACTACAGTGATTCACTGCTCATATTGTAATTTAAGAAACAGCATCCTCATAGGCCAGTGACCTTTATAAAAAAGTTTGAGGATTGACATCTGTTACAAGTATCTTTCTCTTGAATCAACATTTGGAAGTTACAGTCTTTCCTTTCAAAATTGACATTGCAATATAATACAGCTCAGGAGCATGTTTATGAATTAGGTGAAGTACAAAGCATCAGTGATCTAGAAAGACTGAATACCACATCTGGGACAGTGATGTTTCCAAAGGTAGTAGGTAATACCTTCTTCCTTTTTTTTTCCTTACATTTTCTGTCTCGTAAGTTTATTAACTACTCTGTGCTCTTACCCAAGATGTTCTAGCTTGTGTTAAAAAATGCATACAGTTGGGATGTTAGCCACACTCAGTAGGAATATTAGCTGGTGTTTTGTGGACAGTGCTAGTACTCGAAAACCTCCAACAGTGGCAAAGAATGTGAGATACCTTGGCAAATATCTTTGCAGTATTATTTGCACAGTAATTGAACAGAACAGTGTCTCTTAATTGTGAATGTGAATTGTATCTTCTGCTCTGTGGAGGAAGTTAAATAGTCCTAGTTATACCATACAAACTAAAAAAAAAAAAAAAGCCAAAACATTAAAATGTCCACTTTGGCAATTATATTGAACCCTTCCCACATATGAAATGGATGCTCCATAGCTGACGTATCTTCATGAGTAGCAAAGGTCATATTAAAGATTCTTTAGATGGAGATTATTCTAGGCTACAGTGCCTTATATTGCTCATATACAGCATCAAATATCTGTGAGTGTGAATATTGATTTTGTGACATTGAAAAACTAGGATATATTGCAGAATGAAAAAAAGAAACCAAATCTGGGTTACGATTCTGTCTGTACTTGATGTCTTTGCCTGTGAGCCTTGGCTAAAATAAATTCCCAAAAGATATGTTTCTGTTAGAAAAGGCTTGTTATTAATTGGAATTACTTATTATAATTCAGCAATTTTGATAAAAATATTTAAAAAAATAAATACTTTGAGATTTCACACATTTGTCTTTGCTTTGAAACGCCTTTACATTTAAAACATTACAATTAAATTGCAAATCTAATTGAAATATTTGATTATATGGAAACAGTTTTGAACAGTCCTCCTGTCTTCTAGGAAATTTGAAAATTAGCTCTGAATATAACCACTATTTAAAATTATGACACAATAATAATGAAAAGCCTTAGGGGACTTGGTAGTGCTTTATAAGCTTTTTGGCTTGTAAGACATGCCTCGTTTTAGTGAATATAGTGTTGTGTCCTGTAGTTCACTTCTGCCAAAGACCAGAACAAATTCTAGTATTGAGAGAACAGGTATGTAAAAGTGAACAAAAGAGGTAAAAAGGAAGAATGAAATGTCACAGCTACAGAAGAAAAAAGCAGGTCCTCTGTTACTAGAAATTTCTTGTTTGGAAAAGCTGACAGGCTGTTCTCCTGAGCCGATCTATAAAAGAGATGTAATGCTTTCTGAAAGGAGGAGTAATAGGCTGGGTGAACTTGAGATTAGGAAAGGAATTTGATAGAAGCAGGGAAGAATCCTCTGATTATCTTTCCTTTTGGCACAGATGCAAATCTCCCACTGCAGCATGTAAAGGTCAGCTGAATGAAGAGGCTGAGAGATTTAACAGGAGAAGTGGAGGCGATAATGAAGTGAACTTTGTGTTCTTCATCTCTCAGTACATGAATATATCATACTCTCTGTAGTTTAATCTAATAACACTGGCTGTGGATCTTCTACTCCAATACATAAAGTTAAGGGTTTAGCCTATTGCCTATCTGTTCCCTTGTTTTTTTTTTCAGTTTTGAGTGTATCCAATATGACAGTGCTGGCTTCTAGGAATTAGGATTTCTGAGGTTAAATCTGTAATGAACAATGAACAGTAACACACAGCACATATATTTAAATTCATCAGTGTTGTTAATTGTTGGTATAGAACTGCAAGGGCATACAGAACACAGAGTGTTTTTAAAAAACAAGCTTGCCAGTTACTAAAGATTTTCGGTGCAGGGAATCCAGCACATATTTTCCATGTGAATTCTCCTTAAGAAATCATTCTTTTTAAATGAAGTTAGAAGATGTAAGGGAGAACAAATCTTGAGTTACAGATATGTATATAGAAATAAATTAGTTTGTCACTTTCTAGTTGGACAAGATGCATAGGAACAAACTATGCTAATACTGACACAATCTTAACTTTAAAGAGGGGAAAAGAAAGTTAAGATCTTGAATAACATAACTTGCTGGCTCTTCTTACTTCAGTTACTTCTAAAACTAGCTTTTAAAAAGATGAGACTGATGTCCCGAATGTGTTGGGAGAACTTTCCTTCACAACTTATAATTTGAGTCTAGGCACTACTTGCTTAATATAGGGCTTCTGGCCCCTTACCTGGGAAGGTGGTCTCTGTCTCTGGATGGCAGAGGACAGCAAGAACTACCAATCTAACTACAAAGCCCAAAATATAATTCCTTATTTTACTTACTGGTATTTTTTTTTTTTTCTCTTCAACTTTTTTAAAAAATCAAGATTTTAATGTCTGGAACACAGATTTTATGCCAGTGAGCCCAAGATTTAGGTCTAAACCTGTACTTTCCCATTTAATCTAGAATTTGTTTCTGTGCTCTAGAAATTCAAAGTTTTGCCTTCAGCAAATTGACCTGATTGTCAAGATGTGACAGTTGTCAATAACAGCATAGACATGCTTAATGACTGCAGCCTACGAACCCTCTGTTGTCAGGAGTGGCTCTGCTTGGCTGCATGCCTATAGCATGTAAAAATGGAAGCCTAAACATGGTAATGGGATTTGTGGGAGGTGTGTGGAATTATTTCTAAAACTGAAAGGCAGCACAGGAAAAATGCACAAATGTTTTAATTGCAAAAAATACCTTAAATTCTAAGAAAAGAATACTGGCAACTGTAACTGAGAGGTGGCAGGCAGATGAGAGGAGGCTTTTAAAGACAGGTAACTTGTCCTTGATATATTAGAGCTGGTAGATTGAGGCTTAATTGAGAGTTAATGTGGTTGAGCTAGTGAATTAAAAAAGTCAATTCAATAAAGTTAGCTTAAAGTTAAGCATGTACTTCCAAGTGTATGTAAACTTTAAAACTTTGAACCTTGAGATTTTGGACCTTACAGAGTTCCAGCATCTTGCAGCAAGTCCTGAATTCATAATGTGAGAATTTTAGCACCTTTATGCAATTAATCAAATAAGGTCCAACTTTCCTATTACTGATTGAGCTTCAGGTGATAAATGGTGACATTTCCTTTAATCTTCTTAATCACAGCCTTTATTGCATAAGTGTGATGCAAGGGAACAAAAGATAAACAACATGAAGATTTATCAGTCTTTGTATGTCTGAGATGCATATTTCAACAGCTAGAAATGTCAGCCACCTAGAATGGTGGGGCAGTGTGCTCTAAGTTATATCAGATCCAAAAGGATAATTGTCTTGCTTCAACATGGACTCCTCATAAAAATACACCCAGTTAAGATTTTTGCTGATGGTACAAAGGCAGCTGACACAAGTGCAGTGGCAGTGACTTTTTCCTTGTATTACTGCAGAAATGAGATTTAGAAGTTCCTCACAATATCAGGAATCATGTTTCTATCTTAATCCCCAAAAATCTCACTGTTTTGATAGTACTGATCTGTAATGAGCCACTCACCTATAACACAAAAATTCTGAAGGTGCTAAAAAAGTCACCCATCAAAATGTTAATTGCAGCTCACTAAAGCTTGTGCTTTTTAAACACCAAATATCTGTATGTGTGTGAAGCTGTTGAAGTTTGTTGGTTTGTGGTTTGGGTTTTTTTTTCTTCTTTCTCCCCTAGACCATGGATGCTGTGATATCTGTTGAAAGAGGAACTTTGAGCAACCTGGTCTAGTGGAAGGTGTCCCTGCCCATGGCAAGGGAGTGGGAACAAGATGATCCTTTCCAACCAAAGCATTCTATGACTTTAAGAGTATTTTGTAGAGAGTCAGTCAACATGTTTATTTGCCAAATTTAATCATAGAATCATAGAATAGTTAGGGTTGGAAAGGACCTTAAGATCATCTAGTTCCAACCCCCCTGCCATAAGCAGGGACACCTCACACTAAACCATGACACCCAAGGCTTCATCCAACCTGGCCTTAAACACCTCCAGGGATGGAACACTCACAACCTCCCTGGGTAACCCATTCCAGCATCTCATCACCCTCACAGTAAAGAATTTCTTCCTTATATCCAATCTAAACCTCTCCTGTTTAAGTTTGAACCCGTTACCCCTTGTCCTGTCACTACAGTCCCTAATGAAGAGTCCCTCCCCAGCATCCCTATAGACCCCTTCAGATACTGGAAGGTCTCCACACAGCCTTCTCTTCCCCAGGCTGAACAGCCCCAACTCTCTCAGCCTGTCTTTGTATGGGAGATGCTCCAGTCCCCCGATCATCTTTGTGGCCCTCCTCTGGACTTGTTCCAACAGCTCCATGTCCATTTTATGTTGAGGACACCAGAACTGCACACAATACTCCAGGTGAGGTCTC